>JAHDVF020001301.1:0-233273 GCA_022606425.2 Lepidostoma basale
CAAACACGTCATTCTCATAAAATATAATAAAACTTCTATAAAACAGAAATTTTCTTGGGAATAAATTTTTATTAAATAGTCCATTGTTTTGGCCGAAACACTTTGATACTTTAACATTATAAACTGTTAAATTAAAATAAACTTTGTTTTATGTATCACAATTGTATTTTTATTTTACGCGACAGCTGTTTCGTAAACCTATGTTGACATCATCAGGTATTACAATTATACATCAAATCTTACAATAATATATCATTTGATATATTATTGTAACACCTGATGATGTCAACATAGGTTGACGAAACAGCTGTCGCGTATAACAAAAATACAATTGTGATACATAAAGCAAAGATTTCAATTTAACAGTTCATAATTATTTATTAGTTTTCTTTAGGATCTGACTGGTTTGGTAGCTCGTCGCCAGGCTACTGACACTACTATGAAGTGAAGTTTACTTTTAGTTATATAATATTTCACAATGTAGTAAAAATTTAATGATTCCAGAAACCGGTTTTAATTTAAGAATAAAAATAAAACGATTTTATGATACAACTTAAAAAAATTGAAACGTGCTAAATGGATGTGTGGTATATTGCTCAACTGAACTAACTAAAAAAATGATTCCTCTCAATCTTTCTTGGCAAACGTTCACATAAATCTATTTTTCTTCATAAGATAGAAGTATAAGTAAATATAGATAAATAAAATAATAATAATTAAATTGTGATATATCTATGTATTGGTAGTTGTGGTTTTTATTTTGTAAAACTCCAACTCCAACAACTCATGCATTATAACTAAAACGCGATTGTTTGTTGGTTTTACAGAGATATTTTATTTATATTTTTTTAAATATATAAATACCCTTTAACCTTTGTTTTTTCTCTCACCGTATCGTTTCTGATTCTGTCTCTTAGGCTTATTCCTAACATGCCTCTTTGGGTCACTCGTAGTTTCTCGACACTTTATTTGGACAATGTAACAGTTTCAAGACCATAAGTATCAACTGGCGACTCTAAAATAGCAATGAACAGGTCAGGTAGCCAAAAGGATGAAAAATGGACTGCTGACTTGGAGACCGTGGACGGCGAAGAGAAGTTCAGGGCGACCGCAACTACGGTAGAAGGATGATCTTAACAGACACGTCAAAATAACCTGGATGCAGTCTGAACAGGACAGAGTGACATGGAAGCGAATGGAGCGGACGGACAAGAAGAAGAAGAAGAAGAAATACCCTTTACAAATGAGTTTTGCAAAGTATTTATATTTTTATATAATATTTTTTTAAAACGGTAGATACGTGGAACATAAATTAAATAGACGATATGTGCACCACATGTGCACGACACGATTTTACGATCTAAGTGTGCGCGGGAGATGCCTATTATACTCCGGCCGTTTTAAACTGAGTCTTGGGGCCATAAATGTCAATAGAGATAGGGATGGGAAGCGACCGTTATCGATTTTTTCGTCGATCGATATACGATACGATCGACTATAATGATTTTATATGATCTGTACGTTATGATATGTATGATGGGTCACTAATGATTGGCTTTACCAATTGCAGTGCGTGTTTTTTTTTGTTGTTGCTATAAATGTGTTTACAGCAATTAAATAAATACATTCGTGTGTCACCACTCGTTGCGCACTATGGATAGTTTATTTTCTAACGTTGATTTGAAGAAATTACATGGCGATATTAGCCCTCAAACTCCAACAGTGATTCACAACGTATGCACGGCCGCGTTTATTTGTGGTGTGAGTAGAGCGACAGTGGACCGAATAAAGACTGAATTATTGCAATTAGGCAGGCCCTGTACACCAAGAGCAAATTTTAAGAAACCAGAAACTGTCACCAATAGTAGAGTATCCTAAAATATTTTTTTTTACCTACCTGTATAGTCATAAGCGCTTTGGTTATATACTATAATGTTTATGATTTAAAAAAATAAATTGAAATTGAAATCCGTCCGTGAGAACAATTACCTGATTTTAAATGCGGAAAAAATTCGATGAGAACACTCATGAAGGAGATTGGGTTTAAATATAAGAAAAATGCCGAAGGACGTAAATATTTAATGGAAAGAACAGATGTTGTTTGTGCCAGAATGGACTTTTTAAGGAAATTGGATTTACTTAGAAAAACTAACGATCAGCGACCGCGTTTCTATCTGGATGAAACATGGATTAATCAAAACCATTCAGGAAAGCGTATGTGGCTTGGAAGCAACGATGAAGGTGGTTTCAAGAATCAGCCTGTAGGAAAAGGTCAACGATTGATAATTTGCCATGCGGGTTCCACAAGGACTGGCTTTGTTCCAGAAGCGAAGCTAATATTTAAAGCGGTAAAATCGAAGGATGCTGATTATCACACATAAATGGATGGCGACACATATATGGCATGGTTTTCCGCATTCCTAAATGTACTTGAACAGCCCTCAGTTAAAATCGTCGATAACGCAAGCTATCATTCAATGCAGTTGGAAAAGATACCCACAAGAAACACAAGGAAAGCCGAGATTCAAGAATGGTTAACAAATAAAAACATTCCACATTCCAGCAGAGAAATTATAGAAGAGTTAATTAGAAAAGTAAAAGCCAGTAACCCGCAGAAGGTCTACGCTTTAGACAATCTGGCAAATGAGCGAGGCCACGAAGTAATATGGCTGCCTCCACATCACTGTCAATATAACCCAATAGAATTAATTTGGGCACAAGTAAAGAGATAAATTGCAAATAATAATAATAATACATTCAAGATAGCAGATGTTGAAAATCACCTCCACCGAGCCATCGATAATGTCACACAAGAAGACTGGGCCAAATGTATGAGACATGCCGAGGAACTTCAAAACAGTGACCTACAGAAAGCTTGCTCAGAAAGCGAGATCACGCGCCGCTTATAATAAATTTGGCAGAAGACACTGATGAAGAAAAGTCCGATCGGGATTGATACATTTTTTTGTAATATAAACGGCTCTTTTAAGGGCCACAATATGATCTACTTTGTTTTTATACTTAACTTTCTTTCTGTGTTTATAGACATACGGTATACAAATTTTAAAATTAAACAATTTTTCGGTTTTTACTGGTATTTAATTTAGTATCTGGTAGTCACTAATTTCATACTAATTTAAATGCACATAAAACCCATAAATAAAGATTAATATCAAAACTTTGTTAACTCGTTAAAGTTTATGAACAAGATACGATAATAAACGTTACTTATCGATATTTTTATTTTATTGTTACGCCCAACCCTAAACCGCTCCATAAGGCCCGTAAGTGCAAGCGAGATAGACATAGAGAAATGATTTATGGCCCCAAGACTCAGTTCATTCCGATTTTACTATAGTGGCGATGAGGTTCGCAACCTATCACACCGCCTCTCCCGCAGGGCGAAAAGAGAATGATGGAGTGCCGCATCGGTTAAAATGTGACAGTCCATTATTTCCGCCTACCCTTTCGATGAGACGGCGTGATGGTTAGTTAGTTAGTTAGTTTTAAATAATATATCTCGACAAAACAATCGCGTTAACGAGTATATATATATATATTATATTTTAATACTCAGTTTTCTCAGCGGAAAGCAATCTCTTCTGGGTTTTACTCTAAAAATAAGAAATGATGAGCAAAAATATGATATACATAACTTACGACTGGTGCCAGTTGAGCTTCTTGGTGGAATATTTTAATTGTGGAATCTGATTCTGTGAAACTAATGATATTTTCCATTAGCTAGCTACATTCAAACTATGATTTGAAAAAACGTAACTTTATCATCCACTCCAAAATTTGTGTGAAAAATATTTTTTCCCGAAAATGCAATCACACTTGCGCGATATTTAAGGGCCGGATATTGATTTAGGCGAACATTCCCGTGAAGTGCCGCGGCCTCCGATAGCAGAAATGATAAAACTTCTCGCATTTCTATTCTTTATTACTATTTCTCAGACATTCAATCTTGCTTTCTCTACTTTTCTATCATTTCAAAGGATTTCGAGAGATAATTTTGTTTATTTAAGATGAAAGGACGCTTTTTGCATGAAAATTTATAAGAAACTACCAAATACGGATTTTTTCAAGAAAACATCTCACGAAATGAGTTTTTTTTTTTAATAATTTACTTTACCTTTTTTATTCTACATCACATATTATGTTTATTTAACATTAATCTTCAATCATGTTTGGATTCTCAAATAATCCAAAACAGTTTAATACACCTGGGTGGTGGGCTAAGGAAAAACCGCTGGCTCTTTAATCAGGGGTGTGCATTCAATTCTAACGACCCGATCTTATTATAATAATAAATTTTGATTTCTCCTCAAATGAAATAATTTGAAATTATAATGCTTTATATAAAATAAGTAGTTCGCTTAGATTGGGATCTTGTGAGCTTCGTCTGGTTGAATATAAGATTCTTGAGTTTTCCTTTAGTATAGTAGTCTTGGACATATGTACAAAAGAAAATATAGGTATATAAAAGAACAACTGTTATTATTTGATTTGAAATTATTCAATTGTTTAATATTATCCTTTCTGGTAAGTTATTGTTTCTTGAGCGTATTAAATAATTAATACGAATGATAACTTCGGTTTCTAGAAGTTTATTATAATTTATAGGAATAACATGTTTAGCTTTTATTAGGCATTATCAAATGTTACAACACCATTTAATAATGACATAGAAATACGAAATAGGTTATTAATAAAAATTATAATGAAACTTCTAGAAAACAGACGTTTTCATTGGTATCAATTATTCCTGGTTATGTTCATTGAAATCCGATCACAGGCAAAAATTATTTAATGTACGTTTTCAATATAATGTGATAAAAGTATTCAACGTTTTAATTATTTCAACTCAAGTTCACCCTATCTATTGTTTTAATATTTAATTTATTTAAATATTAGGTCCTTACATATGAAATTGGCGTTTTGCCGTAGGTACTGGCAACTTTGATCTCAAATATCTTCTCTTTGGTTAGGAATTCCAAATTCAAATTTATACAGCTATTTACTCAAGTATTTGTGTTTTGAAAATTATAATTCATTTGTTTTTTCCTCAATTTTTTTTTTCTTTGCGTCACTCAGTTTACAAAATGGAAAACTTGAAATATCGCGTTATTTACGAGTACGAGTTCCACCGTGGCACCAGTGTTGCAGAAACGGCTCGAAGGATTAATGATGTGATAATGAAGAATTGAAGGCTATTGTGGAAGCGGATCCATCGCAAACCACGTCCGAGTTAGCTGCAGGCTGCGGTGTTAGTGTTAAAACTGTTTTAATCCACTTGAAGCAAATTGGGAAGGTGAAAAAGCTTGAAAGGTGGGTACCTCACGAATTGAGTGAAGCAAATCAACAAACGCGCGTTGACTGCTGCGTTGCATTACTCAACCGGCACAATAATGAAGGGATTTTGAATCGAATCATTACCTGTGATGAAAAGTGGATCCTGTATGATAATCGGAAGCGCTCATCGCAATGGCTGAACCCTGCCGAACCAGCCAAACCATGCCCCAAGCGAAAATTGACTCCAAAAAAGTTACTTGTGAGCGTTTGGTGGACTAGTGCTGGTGTCGTTCACTACAGCTTTCTTAAATCTGGCCAGACGATTACGGCAGATGTCTATTGTCAGCAACTGCAAACCATGATGGAAAAGCTAGCTGCTAAACAACCGAGGCTGGTTAATCGCTTTAGGCCACTGCTGCTTCATGATAACGCTAGACCACACACTGCACAACAGACGGCTACCAAATTAGAAGAGCTTCAATTGGAATGTCTAAGACATCCACCGTACTCTCCGGACCTTGCCCCAACAGATTACTATTTTTTTCGAAATTTGGATAACTTCTTGCAAGGGAAAAAATTCAACTCCGATGGGGCAGTCCAAACCGACTTCAAAGATTTTATTGATTCCCGTCCGAATGGTTTTTTTAGTAAAGGGATCGATGAACTACCTATGAGATGGCAAAAGTGCATAGATAGCAATGGTACATACTTTGATTAAATAAATATATTATATTTAAAAAAAATCAACTTTTCTTCCTCCCATACGAAACGCCAATTTCATATGTAAGGACCTAATATTTGCAGATACGTAGAGCATGTATTTTCACCTTCATTCGATGACAGACTCAAAATATATTACCATTAACATGACGACGAAAGACTAATTGTGTAATCGGCTGGTACTATAATATTCCAGAATATTATTTTATTTACCAAGTTTCATATCGCGAGTTAATAAAAATAAACAACGTCAGCTAAATATATTGCTAGTTGCGCTTATAGTTTTTTTTGACTTATGGACAAGTTAATTCTTTCGCAACATTTGCATACATATTATTATGGGGTCAGGCACGCAATGCCGGCGGCACGGTACATCACAGAGGTACCTTATATGGCCCAGCCCGTATAGGGGCGAGATAGGTGTTCTCCTTATCTTGCTCTGACTATGGCGATACTTGTATTGCGAATAGCATGTTAATTCCCTGACAGTCTGTCGTAAGAGGGTCATTGCCTTTATATGTGACTGTTTTATTATGCGTACATAAACACAATGTTTACCTATATGCATAGAAACTGTATTGTTTTACATAACGAGCCATTTAATTACAAATTTTATTTCGACAAATTTTAGAATTTGATCAAATTAGTGCAATTTTTGTAAATAGCATTCACGCGAACGTTGTGCCTTTCCGTAACTAGTAAGAGAGGGAGAGGAAGACCTCAAACCACCTGACACTAAAACTCAAACCCTAGACCTAAAGAAGAAATTTGCTGACCAACGAAACACCTAGCGCCAAATGATAAAAAATGTCGACCCCGAGTAACGGGAAGAGGCGAGGGGAAAGAAGAAGACGTATGTTCTTCATATCTTCACTTTTGTGATCCTTTGCTGAAATTTAATTCGTAAAAATTACATCAACGAATTCTCTTCTCCAATTATTTTATAATAGTTTTAATTTTTTCACATTTTTGTTTATTTTCATAAGAAGGATCTTATATAACTATTATTTAACATTTATTACACATGCTGTATAATTTTATTTGTTATATTTTGGTATATATGGATATACTTTATTCATAAGCACTCCAATTTGTCAATCGTAATCAGAAATTTGTGTGATCTGTCTTCTAGTACATAGAAACATTCTACTCGTGCTATTTTATATATCAGAATTAAACATAAACCCAACGTTCTGGTTCTGAATAACAATCTGGTTATGTAAAAACATTTTATATACCCGCCGACTTACAAGCAACCAACAAACTTTTTAATAAGAAGATCTTCAAAAATATTTTTCATTCTATTTTTCCCTCCGTTATCACTCTGTTTTCTCGTCATTTGACTATTTTTTTTAATAAATTCTTCTTCGCTTACACCGACACCGTGAGGAGGATAGCGCGTAACACAGATAGCGGATACCCACCGCCGCATCCTGGTATGTGCGAGTACCCATCACATCAACATAGGAGGCACGTCAAATATTCCCGGCGCATATAGGATTTTGTGTGGCATACCTCGCCAACAAAAACTTTACGAATTTCGGTTCAGTCATGCTGATAAAACGCACGCACGTGAAAAAATTATTACGACCGCTGAAACAATTCCAAAATTTTTGCTTTCAGCTCATTACTCGGATCGTGATTGTGGAGAAACGGAGGAACACACCACGCGAGGTCAGGGGGCGGAGGGGAGCGGAAGGGCCGGCCAAATCGGGGGAGAGTCGTAAACATATCAATTATTGAAATTTACCTGAAAGGTCCATACTTGAGTAGCTGAACAAGAGTCCCGATAAAAAGTTGCACTGACCTATATTCATTATGCACAATACATTTTCATTTACATTTAAGTTTTGGCCCCAAGAGATTTTTAATGGAAAATACAAAAAATATATCTAATGTTCATATACGGGTACTTTCGTATGAAGCACCCAATTTGTGGTGTGGCATTATTCAAAAATAATTTTAAAACACTTCTACAAGTTTTTACGAGTACATTGCTTTATATTTGTCACTCCATTTTAACATCCCACAATAATTAAAATTATCAACATTTTTAGTTTGTTTTGTAGCCCTGACGAAACTCCGGCAGGAGCGAAACCGATAATAAAATTAAATTGATTAAAAAAACAAGTAAAAGTATTTTATAATTATGTTTCAAAATTTGAGTTAAAAAATTGATTTGTTATCAAAAAAAAATCTTATTCCATAATCCCTAAAAACAATTATTTATCACAACGTTAACAAGTAGATGTTTATATTTATGAGCTTAAAATATCTTATGTATTGAATTTTATTCAATCCACAAGGTTTACACTATACGTACGGAGCTACCTACTAATTTCGTGAGAAACCGAAAAAGTATTAAGAAAATACTTTCAAATACAAATACGTGTTATTTTTTAAATAAACATAGAACGTACGCTGTCTCTCTGTATTCTAAACAGGGTTATTATAACGAAGGAAGTTCACTATCTACGCCTTCATACATCTAAACGATAAAGGATTGTATCGAAAAAAATATCGTAGTATGATATCGTGTTAGAACGTGATATACATAAGATATAATATTTAGGTTCCTAATATTGTATATTTTATAGTACAAGTATTTGAACATATAAGTAGCATTTGTATTTCATTGTAATGCTATAAAAATGGTTAATGCAATTAATATATAGTAGAAAAAATCTGAATGCAAATGATGGTGTATTATGAACAAAATAATGAAAGAATCATTAAGATTGTTTGGACACATAGAAAGAATGAATGAAGAAAGAATGGTAAAAAAAATATATGTTGACGACGTAAATGGAACTAGAAAAAGAGGAAGACCAAGGAAAACGTAGCACGACCAAATAAATCAAATATTGAATGTCGGCCACGTGAGGAGTCAGAGAGATCGACGCGCGTGCATGACACTATATATAAATGTTGAGGAATCGAGAGAAAGATGTCAGGAAAGAAGAGTGTGGCAGTCCATTCCTTCTGCCTACTCCTTCGGTGAGACGGCATGATGGTTAGTAAGTTAGTTAGCAAAATAATATTAACGTTTCATAATTAACTACAATAAAATAACTTCGGTATAGCTAATGACCACAATTTTTTACAGTTTCGGTTATTCCGGAAAAATATACGATTGTGTTCTACTTTATTTGTGCTAATTATCATATAAATATCAAAATAAAAACTACATAGAATACTAAAGCAGTCTACAATGATACGCCCTGAATACACCAAAACTCATAATTAAAAACACATTACAATATTTATCTTGGAAACTAAGGAAACTCGTTATACTCTAGAGGAGAGCTTGGCGGGCTCGATAGGCTTCCAGGATATGTTGGAAATTATATCGAGTTTCAACAGCAGAGTAAGGGGAGGTTTAAACGCACAGCCAATCCTTCCACGTTTCAGGTGCTTCTCTTAAAAATCATTTACGAAAACATTCCTCCTCTGAACTTAATTAAAATATTTTATTACAAAAAATTTAATAAAATCGGAGACGGTTTTTCATACGAAGGCTTGAATTTTGGATATCATCTGCTGAAATGCAAAAAATTGCGACGAATTCTCTGATATGAATGCATGCATGGAACTTTATATGTAAAATAATATAAATGTATTCGTGTGTGTATGAATATATTTGCATTTATTCGTTTGGTTTACATACGAAAAGTTTTTTCTCCTAAAAACCAACATTATGTACGCAATTGAAAATATTTTTAATTCAGAAGTTAGCTACATTTTTTTCAAAAGTGAAAATATAATGTATCTCAATAGAGACGAAGATGTAAATTGGTTTTTTTTTGGGTTGGGTTAAGCGATCACATTATGTTAACAACATTCCCCATTCCGCCCTTCTTACGACCACCACATCTGACAAATTTTTGAAACTTGTATATATGCTACTATGTTAAAACACTTCATTAAAATGCTAGTGTAGATTGACCTAAAAGAAATGTGAAGTGTTTTAACATAGCAGCATATATACAAGTTCCAAAAATTTGATTGAGATACAATTAATCCTTAAAAATGATATAACCCGCAATGGGTAAAATCCAGTATTTGTCTACAAGTATTTGTATACATTCAAAAACAAAAAATAAAATGTATTTCAAGATGTTAGTTATTAAGTTCTACTTCTGTTTTCTAGAAGTTTTATTTTATTTTATGGTTTTTACATCTATACATTCTACATACATTCTATCTTGCTTAGGCATAATCAAAAGAAATTTTCGAAATATATCAATGCCATAAAACAGACTAAAAATTCTAGAAAAGAGACACTAAATTCATATTAATTATGAAATATATGGAGATTTACATTGACAAAATTAATCAACTAAGTCGGAATAATCGACGAGTGTTTATATAAATATTAATTAATATAGAGAAATCTCGAAATACATATCGGAATAGAACAGTCTATTGATCAGTCTCTGCCTATACTTCCGGGGAAACAGTTCAACGGTTGGTTAATTAATTTGAGTAATATCCTAGAGATATGTAGAAGATCACATATACACATTGTTTCAGTTTATTAATTTATTGTGAATCAAAAAGGCGTTTGTGGCACTTATAAGTATTAAAGATAAGAACTTGATAATTAAAATATTTTTGAACAGAAATTAAAAAAATATTGAATGTGCTAATTTTTTAACATTATTATTATATGTCTCACAATTTTTTTTTCTGAGATTGTCGCGATATCTATTTCGCCAACCTTTGTTGACATCAGAATTGTATTTTCATCAGGCTCCGGTATTGTATTGCATCAATTTATGTTGTTTGTAACATCTCTAAGGCAGAGAATGTTGAGGTGCTATGTCTGGTCTGTATTACTCTATGGCTCGGAGACTTGGACCCTGAAAGTGCACACTATGAACGGGTTGCTTGCTTCGTATGAATGCTTCGCATACCGTGGACAGATTTCGTCAGCAATTTGGAGGTTTCGAGGAGAGCCAATTGTAGTATACAACTACTAAAGGACGTTAAGGTCCGTAAGATTTCATATCTGGGTCACATTCTGCGGGGAGATAAATACAGTTTGCTCCAACTAATACAGATGGGAAAAATTTAGGGGCAGCGTGGTCCTGGTAGAAGGTCTTGGCTGTGAAACATAAGAGACTGGACCGGGATGAGACATGTGGGGGAGCTTGGGATGCGCAAGATAGAGAAGCCTTCACCGGAGTGATTACCAACGTCAGGGGGACCTGATTCGGCACGCGAAGAAGAAGAACATCTTATGATGCCATTATAGTTTGGCGAAACAGCTCTCTCGACAATCTCAGAAAAATAAATTGTAATTCTTATAATAACAGTGTTTCAAAATTTAAGCATCTTATAATGTTGAATTTTAATATTTTCCCAGTACATGCCAATGAAATAAAACAAAAAAAAAGCTCTGAATTACATTTCAAATCAATATAGCATTAAAATACTTGAAATAATTGAACAGGATATCCTTCTATGATCTGTTTGAAAAGGGTGAAAACTTTGGGGTGTGAAATCTGTGCAGTGTGGCACTCTAGCTTGGCTGGTAGCGCCACTCCTGACTCGGACAACCGTTTCATCTGCTTCTCGCACAATTACTCCGTTACTTATCTCCACTTGCATGAGGCGGCAAGAAGAAAATGCAATTTAAAATAGACCATTATGCCAGAATGAGATTACAAAGTAGGCAATATGTTCCAGCATAATGTTACAACTGCTAATATCTTTGCATGCTCTAAGCAATAACTTATATTTTATTTAAAGTATGTAAAGTATGCCACTGCCAGTGGACGAAATTTTGTTTTAAATTTTTGCATAAAATTTGCTCTCGAAAGGAATATGAAACATAAATATGAATAAAGAGTCGAGATGTCAGGAAAAGAATTTAATGAAAAATATAAGATTTTTCCACATATTTACTGTAGGAAATGATTGATACATTTACGAAGGTTAAAATTAAATCGAATTAATGAAATTACGGAATAGATAAAATGTTTATATAATTTGTGTATGTAATAAAACTTCTATAAAATAGACGTTTTTGTTCATATTAAAAAATATATTAGTTTATCATCAGAAAGAGTTTGTAATCACACCGCGTCTCCTGCTGGGCGAAAAGAGAAGGATGGAGTGCCGCATCGGTTAAAGGGTGACAGTCCATTCTTTCTGCCTACCCCTTCGGAGAGACGGCGTGATGGTTAGTTAGTTAGTTATTTAAGAGTTTGTGCTCAAAATTAGCAAGATCAATGAATACATTGTTAATAATAAGTAAATAAAACAATGTTTTTCAAAAACTACTTCCACCTTAGTCTATATTTCGATAGCGACCGATCTTGTCCTGCTGGCTGGCATCGTCAGATTTTTCTGTCGGACCTGAAACTTGATTCTAATCCAGACTGGTACCAGTGTGTCTACGCCAACCAGCCTGGGGAAACCGGTCGATACCAAAATAAAGACAAAAATTAAAGTTAATAATAATATTATTTTATTTCATTATTACTAGCATTGTATTAATTTAACGCGCCATTTTCAGTACAAACTCTTTCTGATATTATAACACTCGTAATATATGCTTTAAAATGGGCAGATTAAATAGAAATAGAGGAAGACCAAGGTAAACGTAACACGTTAAAAAAAATTAAATATTAAATGTGGGCCACGCGAGGCGTCGAAGAAATGTGCGTGCATGACACGATGTATGAATGTTGAGGATCGAATGAGTATGTCAGAAAAGAACAGTGTAGCGGTTCATTCATTCTACCTACATCGAAGGAGATCTCGGGGAGACGGCGTGATAGTTATTTAGTTAGTTTTAATAACTTTAAATGAACTTCAATCGAGAGATTTCAGTAAAATTAGTAGATTACATTTTTATTGTGTGTATTAATACATATTTTATGTATTATATAAATATCTATACTAGTTCAAATTTACAAAATCTAAAATATATATGAAAAAATATATGGTGTACTCCCAGAAGATGGCAGCAAGCTGTCGAAACCGGTTGACGATAAACACAAGTGGAAGCACATTAAACATATAATAATAAATAAATTTTGTATCGAGGTTTTTTTGTTTTCTTCCAAGAAATTTCAATTAAAAATATAAATTATTTATTAGTGATTTTACATTTATATGTAAAAATGATTGTGATTTTGTATTCAATGTAATAATAAATACGGTGGTACGGCCATGTGAGTAGGAGGGATAATGAATACATCGTTTACAAGACCCTGCAACTGGAAGACGGAAAGAGGGGACCAGGTCGGACTCCTGCAGCGTGGATGTCCACAGTTAGGAAGGACCTGAAGGCGCTGCGACTGGACAGCCAGATGACCCAGGATCGCGAGACTTGGCGGAGCCGTATTAGGAGAGCCGTTCCCAAATAATGGTAAATGGCAAATAATGGGAAATGGCATTATTTACAAATTTGTTACTAGTGTTTATATATTTTATATATAAGTAAAAGTCACTGTAAAACAGAAAAAGTAATTTTACAAAACAAAAACCACAACCATCAATAACACAATTCACGATGTCTGATAATCTCATAATGTAAATGAGTTCAACTCAAGTCGCCTATCCTACCTGTCATATTTGTGTGTTTGTAGATAGAAACTTGTCCCAAAGTCTTGTGACACATTAGTATTGAAACGTCCATCAAGTGCGTGATTCCGGAGTACATTGGAAGTAGGCGATTTTATTCAATTAACATATTGTACAAGTACGCGTTGGTACATAACTCCACATCACGCAATGATAGAGATCAAATCAATTATTCAATCCCCGTCCACAGAGACCAGCTTTGTCGGTGTTTCTATTAACTTCGGCTTTATGACTGCCTCTATTATGGGAAAGCTATTAAAAGATTTCCTATTTGATTCGGCGTCGATCGAAGCTCTGTTCCAATCCTTCAGAGCGTGTCATATACGACACAGTACACAATATTTGGTTATGAAATACAAATTACTTGCTTCTTTGTCCTCCATTTATGTGAGCGACATTTTAATTTATCGTTGCTTAAACAGTAATGTGAAACTCCATATTAAATATTAAATATCAAGGGAAACGTGTTGATGGAACTTTCATTACATTATATTTGAGTGACATGTATTCCGTGTTAGAGTACTAGCAATTGCTTAAAAATACAATTAATTACTTATTGTTTCTTGTTCAATGACGTTATACTCCATATAAAATAAAATAAAACATCGGTTTTCATACGAAACATCCATTAACTATAATAAAAGTTCTAGTAAACAGACGTTTTCACTCGTATTACATACATATTAAATTACTTATTGATTTATGTAAGTCGAAGTTTATTGTTAATAACGAAAATAACATATCTAAAAACGAGTATTTTTAAATAATATAAATTCTATTATATACTTTATTCCACTTCTAGTTCCAGTAAAATTGTATTCGCCAGCTTAATATAAGGTATCATCCTCATCAGAAGATGATGTCCCGAAACCGGTCGTAACTAGAATAACAATTAAAAGAATAACAACAACAAAACATCATGCCGTTTTTGCGGAGAGAAAGGCTGATACAATGGTCCTCAATACTAGTCAATCCTGACACCTCTCAAGATTTCTTTGCATTCACACAGCTAGCACTGCTAAATATGATATCCAAAATAAATGTACAGAAACCACTTACAACTGGAAGTACAAGTAAACTGGTAAAAAAACATAAATATTAAAATATTTTTATAAATTATCATATTTTTTTCGCCAAAAATAAATTAATTTAAAATATTTAATTCAATAAACTAATTTTAATACTAGTACAGGTGTGCAAATTTGAGATGGGTCTATATATGGGTCAGACAGTAATTTAGATTTTTTTTATATAACGTATTTTAAAATACTTGTCATAAGTTTTTTTTTTTAATAATTAAAAATATTAAATAGAACGAGGATTCGTATTGCATTAAAATGTACGTGGTCGTAAAAACGAAAAAAAAAATTCAAGTATTATCGTTGTTACATACAAATTCAGTTTTTATCGGAAATAATATGTTATAAAAATAAATTATATCTAACACGAAAAAACTAGATCAAACATCAATAACTTGGCTTTAAGATAATAAATACGAATGAAAATGTCTGTTTTCTTGAAGTTTTATCATTATCATATTTTATGTGATTGGCATGTTTCGGCTGTCTAAGGCATTATCAAATGTAGCACATTTGACAATGCCATAGACAGAGGAATTATGCGATTCTCATAAAATATAATAAAACTTTTAGAAAACAGATGTGTTTATTCATATTAATTATTGAACGTGGAGTTTTACGTCATTGTTCAAGTGAAATAAAAAAAATAATGCGATTTAATATATCGAAATTAAAAAAATTGTATTTTAAAAATAGTATATATTACCCAAATATGTTATTAAAAACATAAATTAAAAATAACTATAAATTTTATTGAATATTAGGTAACAAATAAATGTAGAGCATATAAAATTAATTTTCGTTCAAATTAGTTTTATAATTAGAAAGTAATTAAATATAAGAGAAACTCACCTCAACACTTTTGAAATTGCCACCAGATAATCTAATAAACAAATAATTATAATTATTTGTTTTAACCACTTGTTTTTACACCGTATACTAGTAAACTTTAATATTATTAATACAAACAAAATTTAATTGAACAAATGTTACTTATAAAGAGACTCTTAAAGAATTATTCTATAATTTTATCAATTCACATAAAATTATATCAATTAGTTTTAAAACCACTAAAAACTTCACAAATACCGCAAATAATATTGCAATAAAAATAACACATTCACCACAATTTAAATGTAATTTATTTTAAAAGTAGTAAATGTAAATACAATTTAAAAAACAATGATTAATGAAGTTTTATCCACAAAACAGTTCACAAACATACGACCAAGTTTTCAGTGCTTTCGGAAGCTTTCGGGAGTTTTCGTTACCATTCGATTCCCTGTTCGGCTCAGACGCCGGCCGGTATCACGGCAGTTAGGCGACGACTGAGCGGCAGAGTATTCCCCAAGTCGAGACGCATGCGCCCATCGCTGTCTCATATAATTATAATTAAGAATCGCGCCACAATTAGAGCCAAAAACAATGCCGAAGAGTTGACGTACTGCATACGCTTCATTTTTTATTTTAACCCACAAATAGCGGTCTAGAGACCAGGTCGAACAACACTCAAATATTTGTAGGTTATGCTGACAGACCGGCGGATATCAATCAACGATAATGTGTGGTTCTACACTAAAAACACAGAAGTTTGTGTAAACAAGCTAGTGAAACGCTTGTCTCGTCATTATTTTATATTTGAATGTTTTTGTAATCGAGGGTTTTCTGATATACAAAGAAATATAAAATGAAAATTGCCGTGCAAAAATACATTACGTCGCTTTTATCATTATTCAAGTTGTTTTCTTCCAGAATTATATGTAGACCTGGCTGGTTTTTTTTATTCCACGACTATGTTTAAAATATTTATTTGTATTTTATATTTATATACAAGTTACAAAATATTATAGTATCACTTTTAACTTTGAAACATCACAAGAAGGACAGTACAGAGACTCCGTGTGTCCCAGCAAGAGGAGGATATTGTACATCAGTCTGCGAGACAGGAAACGAAATGAATGGATCAGAGAAAGACCAAAGTTACCGGTGTAGCGTGTAAAATAGTTTCGTTGAAGTAGGATTGGGGCGGCCATAAAGTGAGGACAGCGGATGATCGGTGGACCAGACGCATCCTTTAGTGACGACCGAGAAAATGCCACAGAAACATGGGCAGACCACTAGCAAGATGGTCTGATGTCAAAAAAAGTGACAGAATTTCAATGGCACAACGTAGCAAAGGATAATATGTTGTGATAGTCGAGAAAAGAAGCGTATGACTGATATTAACAAAGATAATAATTTATTAAGGTATATTTATACGTCTATTTAAAAAAATATGTAAAAAAATAGAAAAAAGCAAACAACGAGCATGAACAAGTCCTGGTGAATAGTGTGTATGAGGTATGCATGCGAAATGATCTGATGATGAATGCGAATTAGTCCAAGGTAATGATTTTTGAAAAAGAAGAAATCACGACAGTCTGCAACATTAGCGTGAATAATGAAAATTTGGAGCAAGTAGATGAGTTCGTGTATATGGATAGTATGTTTATAAAAGATTGGCGAGTGGAGAGGGATATTTAAAAAATGGTTAGGGGCACGCAACAAAGTGAAAGATGCACTTAAAGTTTGTCATCGCAAACAAAAACCTATCCAAAAAAGCTAAAATGGCAGTGCACAATAATAAATAATAATACATGATGATAATATAATTTAGGAAAAAACTAAATTATTTTATCATCTTGTATTATTAATATTTAATATTTTTTATTATTTCTTACTGTTAAAAATAATTTTTAGTACCTACATATGTATAACAAATAGCCCAGTTTAATTTTTAAATTTGAATTATTGTATCGAATTTTAAATGCGTTTTTTATAAGTCTTTCTTTGTTTAGGATAATCAAATGATTTTACTGAAATCTCTTGATGGAAGTTCATTTTAAATATTAATTAAATAAAACGATGTTTTTTAACTACTTCCACTTTTGTCTTGCTGTCTAAATAAAGACAAAAGTGGAAGTAGTTAAAAAACATCGTTTTATTTCTTTGGTTAGTTTTTGTTATATTTTTACACCTGAAAATGGAGAAATCCTCCGAAAAATGCCGTGTATTTTAATATTTTTTATTAAAATTAGTTTAAACAATGTTTTTTTTAATTCACAAAGTACAGTTATATTTACCGAAAATTTGTAATCGTCATTTTATAAAATTGTCTATGGGGCAAACCACGACTTGATGGTTGCTTGATCTTAAATTATTGTAGATATGTGTCAATTGTGAAGATGACATTCTCCTGAATCTTCAAGTTTAGCAACTAGACATGTTGTAAGATAGCAGATGTGTATCCGCCTATCTACACACATTATATCTGTCACTGATTTCATGCCTTGTGCCTGGGTGGAGGGGACTGTATCCGGTGTGGAGAGGAAGAAGATATTTATAGACAGATGACACTCGCGTGTCTGACACGTGCCCACGTGGCATCATTCAATATTGCCGGTATCACTTTATGAATTATACTAGCGTTTAATATCTTAATGTAAAATACATTTAAAAAATTGCAAAATAAAATTGTTAGATAAAAAAACTTATAGGACGCGTTGATAGAATAAAGCGGTTTCGTAAGTTTTATAATTTTACCAGATTACCATTAAAAAAGAAGGATACCACCAAAGATGAACATCAATGGTATGAGAATTTATTATATTATATAATAAAATGTCTAATGTTGACAGATATCGCTCCATATTATGAAGATGGAATTGGGTAATCCTAGGCTCGAACCAAAATTCATTGAATCGGGAACCAAGCGTTCGGTCCCGTCAATCAAATCCTGGTTTCATCGGTCCCATAATTAAGTGTTGTTTAAATTTAAAGTAAAATTATAATGTTGGATAAATGAATGTCGAGATGGTTTGAAATTACAGAAAATTTACTAACATCAATCAAAAATACAGTTTGTTGTAATAATGTTTTTTCTTTCTACAGAAAGTCATAGGCATTCTAGCTTTTAATGTATAAAAATACGTTAATTTAGTTACATCTTTCAGCTAGGTCTTGAAAGAGGTATGAAATAAATTACGTATTTTTTAACCAGTTAGGTGCCTAAAACGAATATACTCGATCTCTATTACCGTATTCGTGGGTTCTACAAAATGAGCGAGTTAACTCTCTTGAGTTTATTGCTCATAATCGAATATATATAGTCATGTTTTGGGATGATGCAAAAAATCTCATTACAGTTTATTGATATAATCGGTTTTACAAAGATTTGCCGAAAATATTTGAATGACCGTCGAGATCTATTTCTAAAACTAGTTCACTAATTAAAGTTTTTAGGGTTGAAATCTACTATCGCGGAGGAAATTGTCAAGCGCAGAAACTGCATAGGTCACCCAAGAGTAGCCTATATGGACCAGGTGATAAGAGACATGCGCTGTGGCAGTTACAGAGATATGAATAGACTGGCTGGAAACAGGACTGAGTGGAAGGGGCGAGTGAGTCTTGTTACAGACCAATCCTTTGGTTTGTAACCATAAAGAATATATTCAAAAAACATAATTCTGTTTGGTTTTAGTGTCAAATTGACGGCCCTCTGAGACCAGCCATGCTAATACCATAAAAAAAATAAGAGGGCGAGGTTGTGAGAAGTCCCATCACATACCAAGGAATTGTGACAGTTTCCCACAAAAATATCTTACTTGTACACTTTTACTAAAAATATATGTTTTCATAAATAAAATTTAATAATAATAATTTTTAATAACTCTCTAATAATATTTTTTAACAATTTTATAATGTTTTTAATATGTATCTTTTTTTATAATATCACTGAGGAAGGACTGGTTATCCAAAACATGTGTGATATGTTTTTTTTTTGTCTAAGTTAATGTTGTATATACAAAGTATATAAAAAGAAAAATACAAATAAAACACCTGCAACACAAAGAATGGCGAACATAGAAGAAAATTTAATACTCAAGTTCTAGAAAAACCTGAATTGATAACATTACAGAAATCATTAATGTCAGCTCTTTACGCAAATGGTTCCAGGTAACAGAAATCAGTAGTATAAGTTTAACACTCGCACGGAAAGTGACAAGTTTGTTTGTTGGCAGCGTCTATGCCGTTTTCAAAAATTTAAACAAACTGTCTGTGAGTAATTCTAAGATTTGAATATGACAAAGAAGCTCACTTGTTAACATTTATAAATACTCAAGGTTAACATTTATAAATATGGAAGTGTCTTGCAAGCCGTGGCTTAGAATAATATGTCCGGAGCGGCAGACGCTGACCAATCACAAGTTAGCAAAGTGAATCCGAAGTGAGCTTATGTATTTTTTTCGTTAGGCTAACGTCGCGCCGAGCTGTTCCGCAACATTTAACACGTAGATTATTATTCCTTGCCAGGGGTCATAAAACATCACTCGACATGTAATGTAATATTTATATCATTCCACAAGAAATTAAATTGATTAAAGTCCCCTTTACCAGGCAATTTTGATATTATTTCGTAAATTTTGTAAATCTCCTTCATTAGGTATATCTCTTTTTAATCAGTAAATCGAACAAAAAAGAAGAGTATTGTTATTTATATTACATGGTATACATTATATGTTACCTGTACTCAATAGATACTATAAACATTTATATTATTTGTAATGTATTTTGAGATAATAAACTGATTTGATTTAATTTATTTATTGTATTGTTTTTTTTGCAGAAAACTCAACTGTTTGTTTTCTTTGTATAAAAAAAAAATTTTGTTGTTGCGAATTTGTACCTGTTTGACCAAACTTATGTTTTAAATTACAACATGTTTTGAAGTTCAATATTAATTAAATTAAATTGTAAAAGAATTAGATGAAAGAATAAAAATTAGAAGATTCTGAAAGAATTAAATGACATAAACGCTGGAAATGAACGATATATCCATCAGCTGTTTGCTATATGCAGGCGACGCTGTTTTAATTGCTGACAGCTTGGATGATCTACAAGTCCTAGTGTCAAGAATGTACGAAGTATGCAATAAGTATGACTTTGTGATGAACGTGTCTAAGTCTAAAGTTATGGTATTTGAGAAGGAAGAATGTACGATAAATTGTGACATAAGTACGAACGGTGATAAAATAGAGCAAGTTACAAAATTTATTTATCTTGGCAGCATGTTTACAAGAGATGGAACAATGGAGAAAGATTTTGGAAGAAAGGTTGGAGCTGGAAACAAAATAAATGGTGCACTCAAAGTCATTACCGCAAATAGAAATATATCGACTGAAGCAAAGATGGCAGTGCACAATAAAGTTCTAGTGCCGATCCTTATGTATGAAAGTGAAGCTAGGAGTTGGCAAAAGGAGAATAAGAATAGGATAAATGGCGTAGAAATAAGGTTACTTTGTGTACAAACGATGTATGATTGAATATCTAATGATGAAATAAGAAAGAAATAAAATAAATAAAGGGTCTCTAAGATTGTTTGGACATATGGAACGAATGGATAAGGCAAAAAAGGTTAAAATTTTATATACAAGTAGTGTGAATGGAAATAGAAATCGTGGACGGCCAAAGTAGACATGGCTTAACCAAATTAATTAATTACTGAAAGACGGCTAAACGGTTTCGCTCCAAGCGGAACTTTATTAATCAGGATAAGAAAAAAAAGTTTGTTTAGTTAACTTTGTTTACATACCCTGATTAAGCTTTTTTGAAGCAAAACCGATCGGTTGTGTTAAAAAGGTAAGAAAGTGGTCACAGGAATTAAAGTGGCTCACTTACTTTCAAATCTAAAATGGTTGTGGTCGACATTTTATAAAATGGCGTATGGAACAAGCGAGCAGGGGGTTGCGCTCCCCTGCTTCGGTAATGTTCAATGGTGTTTATTTATGTGGCACTCCTGTTAACCCTTGGCGTGCCAGTTCTTACTTCGTCGCCGAACATTGTAATGTAGATTTATTTTAACCTCTTCTCTTTCTGGCCGTTATAAATGAACCCAACTCCCCTAATAAATACATTTAACGCAGTCAATGTATGGAAACGTAATACAACATCGCTTCTGCTTTACTCCTTTACATCGTGTACCGCGGCCCCTTTCCTCGCCATTTTATTTATCGCACTTGCAGAACTAATTTTATACGCCCAGGTTTTTTGCATAAATTTTACTAAAAATATATTAAATACCCTTACGAGTGTCTAAACTTGATTTTTTATACAATATAAGCATCCAAGTTATACAACTTATTTAATAAGACTTAATATAAAAAAGAATAACTTTTGAAAAATATAATTTTATAAATAACCAAAGTCTGTTGTAACACCCGATGATGCCAACATCACGACAGCTATCACGACAATTTAAAAATTAAATAAATTAATGAATTACTGTTTCATTTGAATCACTGTTATAATATTGACCTTCGTGGCAGAGTGTTAAGAGCTCTGACATCCATACCGAAGGTCCCAGGTTCGATTCCCGGCGATAGCAGTGTGATTGTCACACTGTCTTTGATCCGGTATAGAATTCACGTGACAATAAAATGGCGATAGTTCGGCTACCTATCACATGTCGTGAGAATCATCAATGTGATAGCTAAAAATAATTAATTTAATTGTGTTCAAAAGACCTGTTGTATACAAGGAAAAAAAATTGCTGAAAATAAATAAAATTTTGAAAGTCGACCACGTGAGAAGTCGGAAGAATCGACGTGCGTGCATGACGCGATGTATGTATGTTGAGGAAACATCAGAAGTATGTCAGGAAAGAAAAATGTGGCAGTCCATTCTTCCTGCCTACCTCTTCGGAGAGACGGCGTGACGGTTAGTTAGTTATAATATTTTTTTTAAAAATATTGTCGCTACAGATATTTCGCCGTGTCAAATGCCGTTCTCAGGACCATGGCAGGCGAAAACCCAATTAGAGAACAAGTCGCTAGACGTAAATGGCAGTGAATCGGTCACACTCTGACACGGAACCCAGCCTGCATCACTCAGGGTGCACTAGACTGGTCCCCTATGGGAGGAAAGAGAAAGCGAGGCAGACCTAGAGCCACCTGGAGAAGAGCCCTGCAGGACGAGGTTAAGGCAGCAGGCCTCACTTGGGATGAAGTTAGGCATCAGGCATGCGATAGAGTCGGGTGGAGAAGATTCCTTGAGGCCCTATGCACCACGGAGGTGTGACAGGACAAAAAGAAGAAGAAGAGACAGCTATTTTACCCAAATTAAACATTTAAAAATTTTGAAGTATCATAATTTATCCGCCAAATCAAGATTATCTTAATAAATTGTGATATTTAAACAGTGTTTCAAAGAAAACAATTCATAAGAATGTAACTCATTTCTATAATTTTTTGGTTATAATTATAATAATATGAAATTTCAGTAGGTACAACGAAAGAAAACTTATAGATATTAAATGTAACCTTTTCACAAAGCGAGTTCTTCATATAAAAAAATACAATTAAAAGTGGTCATGATAAACACAAATTTCTTCTTCATTATTGTAACACCTGATGATGTCAACATAGGTTGATGAAACAGCTGTTGCGTAAAATAAAATACAATTGTGATACAAAAAACAAAGTTATATAATTTAACAGTTTAAAATGTTAAGGTATCATTATGTTTTGGTCAAAACAATGGACTATAATTTTATTATTTTAACTAAGAACTAAAATTTTATATTAAATAATCTTTAATTTGAGAAATCACCATTCATTTTACTGAACGGCTTTTAACGAACTTTTATTGATATTAACGTAATACTACAATGGCGGGCGGGAGATGGGATTATATTTCAATCGCGGGCATTCGAGCTTTCATGGGGAATAACTTCTGCTGAGTGCATACGATGTAAAAGCTTCTTTTCTTATTCATTGTTGAGTAGTGCTCCTCGAGAATACTTGCGCTCTCAATCAATTCTCAGAAGCAGCGGATAAAGTTAATCGTCGAAACTTTTAAAACTTATTACAACAATTTTTTTTTTATCATTATTCATTTTTCCTTTATGTTCAAGCTATTATTTGTATACAGAAGGATAACTTTTATACCTCAATTTTATTTAACTAATTAACTAACCATCACGCCGTCTCCCCGAAAGGGTAGGCAGAAAGAATGGAGTGTCACACTTTTTCTGATGTGGCACTCCATCCTTCTCTTTTCGCCCCGCGGGAGACGCGGTGTGATGGGTTGCGAACCTCATCGCCACCAATAGGCATCTCCTGCGCACACTTCGATCGTCCAACATCCACGAAAAATAATATAAAATACAATGATATAAAATAAAATAACAAAATAAAAATAATTTAACACAAAATGTTCTTTTTAGATGGTGCACATATTGACTATTTAATTTATGTTCCACGAATCCACCGGTTTTTTTTTATTTAGCACATAATGTAATAACACACAATGTTTTTTTCGATGTTGCACATGTTGACATGGACGATCCGGACTTTTGTGTTATAAAATTAAAAACAAGCTGTATTTAAATATAAAGAAACAAAACCGTACACACAAATAAAACTATTACATATTAAATGGTATTTAAAATTTTAGTTTAAATACGATTTAATATGTAATGAAATGTTTTAGATTATTAATTCCGAGGTATGTATGAAAACGAATTATGGAACTAGCAAAAGAAGTATGAATGTAGAATAAATTATGCATGAGATCTCTTAGACAAATGTGTGATTAAATCTGTATAAAATAATAGTTTTAAAACTGTTAAATTAAATATAAATTTTAAAAAATATGTATATTTTTGTATCATAATTGCATTTCATTTTACGCCACAGCTATTTCATCAACCTATGTTGACATCATCAGGCGTTACAATAATATATTATTGTAACACCTGATGATGTCAACATAGGTTGATGAAACAGCTGTGGCGTAAAATAAAATACAATTGTGATACAAAAACAAAGTTATTTAATTTAACAGTTTCAAAATGTTAAGGAATCATAGTGTTTCAGCCAAAACAATTGACTATTTATAATAAGAGTGTTAAATTAAAAGAAATGAAAGCAAAGAGAATGAAAGAGTTATAAACAAGAAGATGATTTTGACACATGGAAAGAATGAATGAAGATAGAATGTTGAAGAAAGTATATGTTAACGACGTAAACAGAACTGCAGACAAAAGCTAAAAAAAACGTCCTACAATAAAATCAATTAAATATTAAATATTGGCCACGTGAGGAGTCGGATAAATCTGTGTGCATGCATAACACGATGTAAAATAAAGAGGAAGCGAGAGAAGTATGTGAAGACAGAAAAATCTCTGCCTACCCATCCAGGCGACGTGATGGTTAGTTAGCTAGTTGGTTTAGTTAATTTTGAAATGTTTATCATAACCAGCATCTATTTATGTACCAAAGTATCTTCAGTATTAAACCTACAGCCACGTGATGAGAAATTAGACGGTTTTTATATTGAAAACAAATCCAGTTCATTTCTTATAAAATATCTTTACCTTTTTTCATCATTTAAAAAACTACGATAAATTTGAATGCGTAATGATTTGTACCGTAAATAAAAATACTTATTGTAATCTGACCCGCAGTAATAATTTTTTGACCCAGACCACTCAACAAGATGTACAAATTAGATTTTACGATGTATCCTGAACGTAAATAAATAATGAAGACCAAAACTCGGGTAACCCCCGCGCCCTGCCGCCCCGCCCACTGCCCCCGCCTCTGCTGGGACTGCAGCAAAGGGGTAAGCACCCCGCGCAGCATAAATCAACAAGAGTCGAAGTGTTTCCGATGGGTTTCCGGGTAAGTACTTAGCTATTTCGCTCTTTTGCCTTTTGCGAGAGATTTTATCAGGGTCGCACACAACTGACATCGGCCCGGCTTAAATGTTGAGACCGCTAGAATACATCCGAGTGTACACCCACACACTCGTACGTCGCGGGTTCGTTAAAGGTTTCCCCAATACTCGTATATTTACTTCAGTCTATTGTATCAGACTTTTGGAAAAAGCAATACAACAGTCGATTCTAATGTAAAGACGTGTATTTATGTTTCCATAGCATTGGTCTTTAGGGAAATTTTATTGACAATTATTTTATGAATTAAAACGCTGTTTTTTCTACTCAATGGTTTAATTTTCTCGACATGATTCAATATTTTTACACCTTCGTCATCGGGAGAATAATATACCAATGATGAAGATGTAAAGTTTAAGAAAAATGTCGAGACAATAAAACTCAAAAATAGAAAGAAAAAAAACAGAGGTTATCTTAAAAAAACTTTCGACGTTATTGATTTTAAGCCATTTTTCATCGGGTATTTTATTATCAAGGCTATTTATGATGAATGCGAGTAAAAACGTTTGTTTTCTATAAGTTTAATGATAATTTTATGTGAATTATATGTTTCGTCTTTCTAAGGCATTGTCAAATGCAGTTTTAACAAAGTGAATTCCCTTTTATTTTACTAATTCTTCTTTCGGTGGCGGTTGGCGATCACTACAGCAAAGGCATCTCTGCCCTGCGCCACTTGGAATAGGTTCTGAACTCTTGTGATTCCTGTCCAATATTTTATGTTCCACAGCCAGGACAACTGACTTCTTGCAACTCCTCGAAGTCCCTCTACTTTACCCATTAATATCAGTCGAAGGAGGTTGTATTTTTCTCCCCTTAACACATGACCCAAATAAGAGACCTAATTTTCACTCTCCACAACAGATCTCTGGCTCTCTGTAGTACGTCTGCATTACTGACCCTATCGGTCCACGGTATACGGAGCATTCTGCGGTATATCCACATCTTTAACGCCTCCAACCGGTTAATTACATTTACTTTTAGAGTCCAGGTTTCGCAGTCATATAGTAGAACATACCATATATAACATTTAATCATTATTTGTTGAAGTTTCAGTTCTCGTGTTATTTTACTTAGTGTGGGTAAAGACCGAGCACGTCACAACTATATAAAACATATATTTAATTGTTAATTATCCTAAGGCGTCGACACTAGAATTTCATAATTACTTGAAATTATTGATTGACTTGGCTACCACATCATGGCCGCGGTATAGCTTATAGTTTATACAGGTAGTTTGGGGAATCATTTTTAATTTATAAATTATTTTTAGGTTGATAAAAGTTATCCCAAAAATAGACTCTTCAGCATTATTGAACAATATTTCAATCCGCGAGCGAAGTCCCTAGTAAATTTAGGTTGATTTTAAAATATCTATTTTCAAACAAGTTTATTATATTGGAAAGATTTTTCATCAATCTTTTTAGACTATTGATCGTGGCTCCCGCCATCACGCAAGTTAAATGGTATTGCGATAACTTTCTACTACGCTCGCAATTGCAATCATTTAAAAGCCATTTCGATATTGTATATTCTATCAAAAATGTACACATTATTCAAAGTACGTACAATGACAGAATATTTTTTGCAAATTATTTACTTATGAAGGCTATTAGAATTAAAAACTAAGTTTTATCGAAAAAAATCCACTTATGATATTTGAAAAAGAAAAACTTTTTACAAAAGTGTTCATAAACTATTAGTTTTTTTTTTTGGGGGCTATCGAAACGTTAACAAACAAATATAACGCCGTTTTTCCGAAGAGTTAGATAAAGTTTTCATGAGATATCTTAATGTTGATAAACAAATGAATAGATACGTTTTAGGGATACTGTATAAGTTCAGATATATTAATTGATTTTTTGATTATCTATAATAATGATAGTTATAAATTAAACATTATCATCCCTTAATGAAAAATAAAGAGGTTTTTCATATTAGCCATCCACAACCAATTATTATTATGTTTAATTACATTTTTTTATTTTTCTATTTAGTATAATAGCTGTTTACATCATGACACGAGCCAAATCGACGCTTTTATATTGATTCTCGTGACATGTGAGAGGTATCAATCGCTATTTTATTGCCACGTGAATTCTACACCAGACCAAAGACAGTGAAAGAATCACACTGTTATCGCCGGTAATTGAACCTGGGACCTTCAGTGTGGCAGTCAAATCTATTGCCACTCTGCTACGAAGGTCGTCGGTTTTTAGTTTTGTACCAAGATCAATTACATTTTTGTAATTACAGATTACTTGTGAAATTTTCGTTATGCGAATGATGCATTTAGCATCCCCGAGTTGAAAATTGCGAAGAATTAAATAAAAATAGGCATGGCAATAATGCTTCTAAACCGAATATATTGTTCCCATCAAACATTAGAGGAATAGCCACAAGAGCTGAACCTCTGTAAACCAGAAGATCTAAGTCCGGATGTGGACATTTTTCACGATAGCGAGAATACCTTCAAAAAGCATCTATCACTTAAATTGGTGTTGGCTTCTCTTGTTTTTCAAATACATTGTTTCTATTTAATTCTTTTTTTTAAATGTTCTTGTTTTTTTAAATTGCCACGTATTTTTTCTTACTATAATGTTTCGTTTTACCCCTTTTTTAATTGTTCCTAAATTGTTTTTAATTGTAATCATAAACGCATTGGAAAATGTCAGTTATGTCAATGATTTTTTTAAATAAATATAATCGGATTGAAAAATATTTCGTCATTTTGAATCGATTGATAAATTACAGAAGAGCGAATTTGAAATGAGGCTCCATACGTATTGGAAGCTCGCATTGATCTTTAAGTCACATAAGACGATAAGTTCACAATAATACCATTTTGGAAATACCACATTGTGCTGGCAATAAAGTGAGTGTTATAGTAATATTTCTGGTTGGTATTACAGCGGATAAGTCTGGCTCCGTGAACTAAATTGTTCAATGTTCCACACTCCATTGCCCCGCCTGCGGTTGGAATGGATTTTTGGAATTTCATCAGAATAAACACTATGGGCTGTGTGCACGGTTTAAAGCGATACGCCGATAAAAAAATAAAAAATAAACATTATTTTACAATACACAAATGGATACTCGGCATATAAATAAGTCAGTACCAGATTTATGCATTTCACATTCTAGATTTATTATGTTTAGCTATTTTTATTTGTTGTTGTGACAACTGCGTAATAAATAGTAACGATAAAAACAAAGAAAATACAAATCGAGCTTATAATTACATGTTGCTATTAATATACAGATTCAAAATATGCTCACCGTTACGCCATATCCCGGCTATATATACTGACAGTAGACAGAAGGGATCGTCACTCTCTTTCATGACACATCTTGCGATTTCTTCCGCATCCAAATGTCATGTCATGCACCTCCGTTGAATGTACTGTAAGTTAACATGGCAATCATTTAGATATATGTTCTAATTTTGATATAAATAAATTTTTATTTAAATGTGCAAATGTTAAAAAAAATAGTATTAGTAACATAATTGATAATTTTTTTAAATAATACAACAATTAAAAAAATATGTTTGTTTTTAAACAAGCGTGTTTCAAATAACCGATATCCTTCTTCATTGTATTTTCTGTAACCTGTTTCTTAATACAAAGTATACTCAAATATGTGTACATTTTTTTAATGAACTTTTTAATACTGACTTTACTTAACAACATTAACCTTTCGTTAAAATTCATATACTTAAAAAGGGAAGTCTGGGTCACGAAACATATTTGTGAAAAGTGCAAAAGAGGGGTAAGCACAAAACTGATACGGGCGGTTGCTTCTCTCTACGAAGGGAGCACTGCCAGTGTTAGGGTAAATGGAGACATCACGCCTTGGTTTGATATCACGAAGGGTCATAAGCAGGGTTGCGTGATGTCTCCATGGTTGTTCAATCTGTATATGGACAAGTGTATGAAAGAACCCTAAGGTATAAATGCTGGTGCTAAGATGAGTGATCTGTCTGAAAACTGTCTGCTTTACGCGGACGATGCCGTTCTCGTTGCGGATAGTGCGGACGAATTACAAGTCTTGGTGTCGAGAATGTATGAGGTATGCAAGTCAAATGATTTAATGATGAATGTCGGAAAGTCAAAGGTGATGGTTTTCGAAAGGGAAGAGCAAATGACAGTTTGTAATATAAGTGTGAACGAAGAGAACTTGGAACAGGTGAGGGAATTTGTGTATTTAGGTAGCATGTTCACAGCAGATGCCCGAACGGATAGTGACGTCGAAAGAAGGGTTGGTGCGGGTAACAAAGTGAATGGAGCTTTAAAAATAGTTCTTGGAAACAAGAATTTATCAATGAAAGCGAAAACGGCCGTTCACAATGGAGTTCTGGTCCCAACCCTAATGTCTGGAAGCGAAGCATGGAACTGGCAGAAGAAGGATGAGAGTAGAATAAATGCGGTAGAGATGAGGTCCCTAAGACGTATGTGTGGTAGAACGATATACGACAGAATCTCAAATGCTGATATAAGAAAGGAATGAAGAACGGAAGAAGGTATTATGAACAAAATTATGAAAGGATCGCTGCGTTGGTTCGGACATATGGAACGCATGGATGAAGAAAGAATGGTTAAGAAAGTATACGTTAATGATGTAAATGGGGTACGATGTCGAGGCAGACCGAGGAAAACATGGCATGACCAAATTAATCAAATTTTAAAGGTTGGTCATGTTAGATGTCGGAGGAATCGACGTGCGTGTATGACTCGTTGTATTAATGTGGAGGAACCTAGAGAGGTTTGCCAGGATAGAGTAGTGTGGCGGTCCATTCTCTCTGCCTACCCCTGCGGGGAAACGGCGTGATGGTTTGTTTGTTTGTTTGTTTTGCAAAAGAGGGTTGTGAAAATACATTTTTTTCAAAAAGTTGTTCGAGTATATTTCATTCAGTATAAGGTTTTAATTTAAAATGTTCATTTTTTACTTCAAATGTAAATTATGGCGTTGCTATTATTGGTAGTCCTTGTCTTATTATTAATTCTAAAATATTGTTTTAACAGCAAAAACTGAAACAATTGAAAAATTCGCAGGATTGAAACGCTTTTACAGAGATCTTGAAATTTAAACAGATCCCCAATCGTAAAGTTTCTAATGAATGTGCAGTTTTTCTTGGTAACTTGTGTTAATCAGCCGAGCACCGTGCAGCGGGGGCCGGCGGAGGACTAGTGCGGCACTCGGAACAATTATCCAATTCTCTCGCTCGACAGATTGCCCCTTGACCCCTCTCCGCCTCTGCAGGGCGCCCACCGGCTTACTCACGCCGCGCCGACTACTCAAGCAATTGGGGACAATTATAAAGTATCGAAATCGATATTGACACGTCAAACTTTGACGTCTGGGTGAGGCACAGCTTACAATATTATGTTAGGCCTTTAGAAGTTTACATAGGTACTGTTTATAATTAAATGCTGGTTATACTAAGCTTATTTTTAATTTTTAATTGCTTTTCATTTTGTAAATATCGTGCCTCTTATTAGAGAATCATCATAGCTTATTAACAAACTCTGTCAGAAAGCCAAATTTGGGTATTTATTGTGCTGATTATTTGTATTGAAATTAACTAACCATCACGCCGTTTCTCCAGAAGTAGATGGACTACTTAATCCTGCAATATCAGTTTTCCATTGTTTTTTTTACCAAAATTAATCAGATAAGTATAACTATTTGATTATATTGCCAAAGATTTAAATAATGTATTCAATATTTATTAAACTGTTAAATTAAATAACTTAATTTTACATGGCAGCTGTTTCATCAACCTATGTTGACATCATCAGGTATTACAATAATCTGATGATGTCAACATAGGTTGATGAAACAGCTGTCGCGTAAAATAAAATACAATTGTGATACAAAAACAAAGTTATTAAATTTTATAGTTTAAAATGTTAAGGTATGTTTCGGCCAAAACAATGGACTATTTAAATATTTATTAAAATATTATCAATTTAATTTTCTCTGGTTTATTTTTAACCACCGATTAAAAATTATATTCAGTTTAGTAAAATATTTGTTTTAATTCATTTCACGAAGAAACCATTTATTATGAAACCGGTTAGATTTTCTTCAAATTCTGTAATTTGATAAGTTGGTGTATATGAAATGTTGTGCTGATTACTTCATGGGCATGGAAATACATACACTATAAGGATTGTTACATATAATAATTTCAAACAAAGCGCCTTAGTTAAGTTCCTACGAAACGTTATAGTTACTTACAAATTTTAATTATAATACAAAAACAAGTAATTAATGAAAGTAATTTTTTTTTTCAATCCTTTAAGAATGTGTATTTAAGTGGTCAATTGTTTTGTCCGAAACAATATGATACTTCAACATCATCAATGTTAAAAATTAAAAAAAACTGTTATAAATATCAATTTATTTTTATATACTGAGTGTCGCGACAGCTGTTTCGCCAACCATGTTGGCATCATCAGGTGTTACAATAAACACCTGATGTTGCCAACATCGGTTGGCGAAACAGCTGTCGCGACACAAAGCTAATAAAAAGGAATCGTTATATACCTGTATATCAGTGTTTTAAATTTTAACAGTAATAATGTATATTTAGTTAAAATCCACTAATGTCTGTGTCTTCGTTCGGTTTCGGCAGCTCTCTGCCAGTTTTTGGTCAAGACCAGAGAAAAAATAATATTTCCATTATTTACAACGAACTTCTACCATGAAATTTCATATAACAACATTATTATTTTTAGAAAGTAAGTTTAATACTCGTGTATGAAAATTGTATTTTCATTTTCTTTCCTACTTGAGTGTAATTGAAGCGATATGGAGGCTAGCGGGCAGCGGGAAACATAAAACAAAAAAGTTAAAGTGATAAAATTTTCTCTAGGAGTAGGTCCAGCTTGCTCCAAACAGTCGCCTCGCGGCCACTCAGCCCATATACCCTTCGGCAAATCTGTACCTGAGAGGCGAAATACAATAAGACAAAAAAAACGAGTGAAAACAATGGACGATCATTCAAATCCCTTTTCATGCTTGTTCAAATGTACCACGAGATATATTTTATCAATGTTGGCCTTCCTGGCAGAGAGACAATAGCTATGATTATCGCGCTTAAGATCCAGTATTCGATTACTGGCGATAACGCCAAAATTCTCACGCTGTCTGGTATACACGTAACAATACAAAATGGCGATAGACTAGCTACCTATCACATGTCATAAGAATCAATAGCTAAAAAAATGTGTATTGTAATTGGGTTCAAATTACCTGTTGTTAATAAAACTGTGGAAAACAACGGGAAACTACAACTTAAAAAAAAAACAGTGGTAACCTTAGAATTAGAAAAGATGTTAAACTTGCTGCAAGCCATTCTCTAAGATAGAAACTTAAAAAAATAACGTGGTTGATTATCATATCGTAATATTCTTATATTTAAAATTTATTAAATTAAATTTATGCTGCAGTTATCTCCGGATATCTAAGGGACACTGTCTGGGACAATAAGCATATGCTAGTAGAAAAAAATGTTAGAATTTATAAAACATGCGTCAGGCCCATAATGACATACGGAATCGAAGCGCAAACACTGTCAGAACCAAACATCTCTTAAGAGTAGCAGAAATGAGAACATTGCGACATATTGTGGGGAGAACCCTTAGAGATAGGATACCCAATGAAGTAATTCGCAAATTCTGCAAAATTGAAGACATAGTGAGATGGAGTAGGCAGAGAAGACAATTCTGGAGGGACCACATCGAGAGAATGGATCCAGCAAGAATTCCTAATGTCGTGGTGCAAGAGACTCCAGAGAGCCGTCCACCACCAGGACGACCACCAAAGAGATGAATGGACGTCTTCATCACAGGAAGAAAGTTGATATCCTGCATAAGCAGATCGCAAAATCTACAATCAGAAGAAGAAGAAGTATTGAGTTGTAACTATTGGGTATTTTAATATGGCCTTAGTTTAAAAAATCTGTATTCCTTTCTCGCATATTTATGTATTAAATTCTTTAACAAGGAATGGGGTATTTGTTTATACCATTTTGGTAATATCCTAGTTTACCCCCCGGGTGTAGCAATATTCCTTCGACCAGTATTCGGGAATTGTCATTCCACGTGCGCGGGCCCTAACTCGAGGCGGTAGGAATTCTGCGAGGACAAATTCTGGGGGAATTCATAAGTGACTCTGTACTCTGTAGATTTATTTTCTGGGGCAAAAATAAACCGGGCCGATCGTGATGTGTTTACTGTGATCTTGCCGTCTGCCGGACATAATGCAATCAGCCGGCCGTGTGGAGCGGTGCCACTTTCGGGGCTGTAGAGTCGGTATTCCAAATTCAAATCATATTTTATGTATAACGATTTTCTCCACATCACTACCAATAGAAGTATTTCTTAAAAAAAAACACTTACAATAGAAGATAGAATGTTTCTGTTTGGTTTTAGTTTTACTTGCTAAACAAAAAAAGTCATAGAAAAAAAACACCATCGCGCCTTTTCAACTAGACTAGACATGGTTCATTATTCATTTTTGGTATTACAATGTACTTCTACAAAGAAATTTCCATTAACAATATTAATGTTTCGATTTTCTGACATAGCTGAAAACATTTATTAATTCGGTTTGGTCATATATAGCAATGCTTTTGAACTCATTCTCGTCGATGTGCTGAATGTGTGAATATTCTCTATCTATTCGTCACTTTCGTACATCTAATTATTTGTAATACTTTCAATGTTTGGATGGAGACGATTGGATATCGTCCTGCATTCTATTTAGATATTAATGTCCGAGAATATATCATACAAATATTTTGGACATCTACACTAGATCAATCCATAATCCTTTAACAATCCATCAACAACATTCGTGACCGAGTGGTAAGTGCATTGACTGCCACCCCGAAAGTTCCGGATTTGATTCCCGGCGAGGGCAGTGTGATCGTCACACTGTCTTTGGTCTGGTGTAGAATTTACGTGACAATAAAATGGCGATAGAATAACTACCTATCACATGTCATGAGAATCACTATGATAGCTATAATACCCTTTACATCGGTTTGGCTCATGCTGTCATGATAAAAAGAGCGATTCAACAATAAATAATAAAAATAATAATAATAATACCAACACCAAACCATCACGCCGTTTCCCCTAAGGGGTAGATAGAGAGAATGGACCGCTCGAAAAAATATATTCGTCGAATAAAAATTTCAGAAATATGTTAACCTATAAAATAACTCTACAATTAATAAATTAATAAAGTTGTTCTAATGATTATACTGAAATCTCTTGATGGAAGTTCGTTTTTAATAATAATTCAATTAAGCGATTTTTAAGACTTCCACGTTTATTTTTATTAAGATAGCGACCGGTTTCGCTATGCTAAGTAGCATCAACTGACTAGTATGTCGTTGGCAGCTTGCTCAGCGAAACCGGTCGCTATCGAAAAAAAGACAAAAGTGAAAATAGTCATTAAAAATCATCGTTGTAATTGATTATTATTTTAATAAAGACAACTCAGAAATGCATTCATCTTGTCCAACTTCTCGCGACCTGAAATGCAGTCACAGTGGATAGCGTCGCACAGCGGTGATAATCTTTCACGGAGACATCAATGAGTCCACGCGGCGTGTGACGTCGGAGAATAGGTGACTGATTGCAGAGTTGAGCTCGCTTCTCACCGACACATACTTAAAAAAATTTAATTGTATCCATCGCCATATGTTGTATTATACGAGTATTATGTAACCGTAAATATTTATATTTTTTTATTTTCAGATAGTGCTCTAGAAGATATGAGAGGATGCTGTTGAACGATGGGTAATAGATTTATTAATGAAAACTTAGATACGAAGCCTTGGTGATTTGACATATTTAAAAATAAAATTTAACACCTCTTAACTTGGTATAAACCACTTTATTTAATTTTTTGTTTCTTGAACAATGATGTTAAACTCCATATTAAATAATTAATACGAATGAAATCGTCAGTTTTCTAGGAGTTTTATTATATTTTATGGGAATGACATGTTTCGCCCGTATAAGGCAATATCAAACATTTGATAATGCCTTAGAAGGGCGAAAGATGTCATTCGCATAAAATATAATAAAACTTCTAGAAAACTGACGATTTCATTCGTATTAATCACTTTATTTGAGTAAGTAGCGCCAAATGGTTTCACTCTGTAGAGAGCTTCCTCAGGGTCATACACAAACTAAACTTAGTTGGTGTATAGCCCTGAAGAAGCTCGTTACAGAGTGATACCGGTTGACTTTTCTTACTTAAATAATGTGGTTTATACAACTACAACAACAACAACGAAATATCACGCCGTTTTCCCGCAGAGGTAGACAGAGAGAATAGATCGCCATACTACTCTATCCTGACACACCTTTCTAGCTCCTAGCTTCCTCCACATTCATACAACGAGTCATACACGCACATCTATTTGGTTTAGACTAAGTGAAAACGTATTCAATTTTATTCTTAGATTAATTAATGAATAAAGCATATTTAAACAATATTTGTTCAGACCTGAAATATTGCTTTCAGTGATTTTGAATTAAATTTTAGTATCAATAAAAAAAATTCAACAATTAGTTTAAAAAAACTGTGTGTTTTTTTATAAAGACTAACAAAAATGATTTAAATCAGTGGTATCAGAATTTATTATTTCATCTGCAAAGTGAGCAGAATATAGCTCATTATTATGAAGAAGGAATCTGGTCATGTCGAGACTTGAACCCCTGGATCAGGAGCCAAGCGTTCTGTCCCCTAGACAACCACCCAGTTTTTCAAAAACTCTTCATTGTCTACTAAATATAAATAAATAAATAAAAATTATGTGTAGTCAATAATATAAAATAAAAATTCGATAACACGCAGAGACGCAGATATTATTTAAAAATTTAACAAAGTTATCATTAAATCTTTCTTTTCGATTGATTCATTATCCACCTGCCTCAAACATTAAACATCTGTCTCGTAAGTGATAGTTGCAGATTCACATTACTGTAATTATACACACATAACCATATAATCATCATAATGATACATGCGTAATCATACATGAAAAGACAAACATTTCTCGAATGTATTATAATTATTATCCCGGTGCGGAGCTTATTCTGCTCCTCAGCCCCTATTTTAATCATGCAGATAATACGGCGCAACATCCATCAACTTCATTTTTAACACTTTCAATTCGATTCACCTATATCAACGTCAGATGTTTAAGTAATTGACAAAGGAAACGTCCGGGGTGGAGTAGGTAGCCTGGCTTATGACTTATCTACTGAGATAAACACGGGGGTGAAGGGTTGGCTGCTTTAGCCACCAGAGTGCGGTTATTTTCCCTAAATAAGGCACCCTGGCAACACTGATTTATTTATGATTTATCACCAAAATTGGAAGCCATGGAAACACTATTAATAACAAAATGGCGATATTGAGCAGAAGGTTACATTATTTTTTAAATTATTAAAACCAACATTTACATTCACACCAAAACGCCCTTGGGGTGAGTTATTCACATAAACGGGACTATACAATATATCGTAATTTGTATTTATTAATTAATTATAGCAAGATTATACTTGTTTATAAATCTCTCGCAGCTTTCTGAAATAAAGTTAATCAAATCAACGAGAACCCGTTAGAATATTTGAATAATTCTTTTTAGTTTTCATGACGTAAAATTTTCGGCAAATGTTTATTCATAAAGCATTTTTCTGGCCGAAACTTCATTGTTATTCCCAAATAAACAGATATTATTTTTATTAGTGTTTAGTTTTAATACAAAGATTTAATACAGAAAGTTCACTTATCTCGGTACGGTCATGGCGGAGGCAAACTATATGCACGTGGAGTTGGAACACAGAGTTCACGGAGCCTACGAGCTGCAGCTTCCATGCGAACGAAGAAACAGAAAAAACAGAAGAAACAAAAAAAACAACCAGAAACACCAAACTGCGTATTTATAACACCATCATCAAGCCAGTGGTGACATATGGTTCTGAGTCATGGACAATGACTCTAAAAGAACAACAAAGATTCTACTGGTTTGAGAATAGGATACTTAGAATGATCCTGGGACCCAGACCCGGTGTTGCCGCGGGAACTTGGAGGCATAGGACCAACCAAGAGATCCGTACGATGACCCAGCAGCCTTTTATACCGAGCACCGTGAGAGCCGGTCGCCTAGCATGGATTGGCCACGAATGCCGAGCCACCGAAGAAACCAGACCAATCAAGACCCTGTACGCGTCTAGGCCGACTGGAGCAAGACCTCTAAGGAGGCGTAGACAGCGCCTAATGGATAATATTCAGGCTAATCTGGCTAGGTTGGGCGAATCGGACTGCTGGAAGCAAAAGGCGCAGGATCGAGGAGCTTGGCGAAAAATCATCAAGGAGGCTAAAACTCTTCAAAAGTTGTATGGCCATAGAAAGTAAGTAAGTTAATTTTAATACAATAGATTCTCAAAGAATATTCTCAAATGTTATTAAGAAAACACTGATAATTAAATTAAATTATTATTATATTATTTCGTTGTTTCCATATTACACGAAGGATAATGGAAGCGGGCTAGCGACGGAAGGTCGTGGTAGGCAAAAGTTGACGTGGATGGGACTCATTTAAAGATGTCTCAAAAGTGACCGGATCCCACCGAACGCCACCAGGATAGACAGTCCTGGATACGCCATACAAAATAAAACGACTCCAAATAATTGGGACAAGGCTAGGAAGAAGAAGAAGAATTATAGTCTATTCATAATATTAACGAGTAGAGGAAAATGGAAGAGACCTATATCCAGCAGTGGAGAAAAGGAGACTGAAAAAGAAGAATTTAATTAACAAGATAATGTCCAGGATCGACCAGTCACAAGAACTAATGGTCTCCTAAACAATCATTGTTATAGTATAAAGGTTTTTTCGTTATTCAGAACACGGAATACAAAGAAAAAATCTTCAAAAATGATGACTCTCACCCTCTCTGAATTAAATTAATAAACATAATCTTAATTTTTTACGACAACATTCAACATCACTATTCCGAACATCTCTGGGAAATGTGTTATTTATTTCAATAACATTCCCGCCCCATTAGTTTAACCCCTTCCTGATCATGTTTCCCCCCCTCCCCCGCCTCTCTGCAATATGGGGCCATCTGTCGGGGGCTTCCCCCAGCTTTCAGCAAAGATATCTCAGATTTCGCGTATTATCACCATAATCCTCCATTCTTTCACTTTTATACCGAAAACTGCTTCCAGTAACCGAGTCCTCATAAATTTGCTACGCCAAATATAATCAATTCTACAGGACTGCTGGGAAATATCGCTTATATATGCAATGCGATGTATGAGCGATATTAAGAATATGTTTTTTTTTTAAGAAATCTTAATTTGGTAGTGAAATAAATTTTCTATTATTTAATGTATAAATTTACAAGATTAAGTAAAAAAAAATTGGCATTTTGATTTATCATCTAATCGACTTTGACAGCGTTTAGTGACTTCTGTGTGGTTGCCGAGACTGGATAGAAAAGTAATTGTAATTAAGAGCTTTATTTTTAATACTTAAAACATTATAATGTTATTGATATCAATATTTCCACTGATAAAAAGCCAAAATATGTTTGAAGGATTATTCAGTTATGAATCTTAAGCACAAATCGATGGTGAATACAGAAGAAATTGTTGAATGCTCGCGATTATTATGAAATCGATTTCTTTTTATTGTCAAGAAAATTGCGTAAAACATATAAAATATTTTTTTTGTGAATGTATACTTATACTTGTATACGAATCCTGGATTTTCACCCATGGTGGGTGGATAATTCAAATTTAATTGTATCTCAATAGAGACGAAGACGCAAACTGGAAACTGAATATGGATGATCAACTTGATCATCCATATTCAGTTTCCAGTTTGCGTCTTCGTCTCTATTGAGATATTATTAAATATAAAATATCATTTTAAAACACGTTTTAAATACTTTCATAAAATATTGTAACCCTTTTTTACAATTTAACAATATATAATACACGCCTTTCTTCTATCTTTACAGTATTCATCTTTTTGAAAAGATTTTAATTTTACAAAAACATGTCAAATTAAAAACTTTTTAAAAATATAAATACCGTAGAGAAGAAGAAACATGTTTCTAAAAAGTGTTATAAAAACACATTGTTTTTCAAAACTTAATCGAACGTGCAACCACAACACAAAGTTATAGCGAATAAAGAATACATAATAATGGAAATATTTTTATTCGTAAAAATATTTAATACATAAAACAGATAAAACGGTGTTCGAAATTAACAATGGGATTCCACAGTGTTAAAGTCTTGAACTGTCATAAAAAAGAAAGTTATCAAATGGTTTATTATCTTTGACGTAATTTAATAGCCATGAGAAAGGTACTGATTTTAATTTAATAATAATTTTCAGATTTTCTCATAAATATCTTTATTATGTATTCTGAACGGCAATCTGAGTTCACCACTATCGTATTTGAAAAGCGTTTATTTTCTTTATTATGAATTAGCAACATACCTGTGTTTCCACCCCACATACGTACACGAAATGAAAACTTTAGCACTTAACAGTAAATTTTGTTTAACGACCGTACATCTAAGCACTTGACATTTCTTACGACAAACCATGGCTACTATCTACAATTTACCTATGAAACGTATTCAAATAACCATAAACACTTTTTAGATAGATTACGAATTTATGAAAAATATTTTGTTTTCCATATCGCGTCAGGCCTCTCCAATTGAGATACCCAATTCAGAAAAAATAAAAATTTAAATGATTGTCTTCATCCTGTTGAAGCTGGTTTATTCACTTATGTTTTGAGTGCAGGTCATTCCCGTTTGAATGTGTCTATGATATTAATTTGCACTTTCTTTAAATACATGTCCTATTAGTATTTTTGAACGTAGGACTTTGATGTTCAAATAGCGATCTCTCGCGGTGCTTGACATTTCTAGGACAAGCACCAAGTTCATCCAACATATCTCGAATACTTGTAAACTATTCATATTAAAAACCTGAAACTTAAAATTTTATTTACGTCCATTACGTCATATGTCAAATATGATGATAGAAAATTTCTTAAAAGACGCAAAAAGAATGCCCCGACATATAACAAACCAACAAAAGACTGAAACTTTATTCGATAGACAAGATCAAAAATAAATACTTTAAATCATAGAATGCGGACAATATTTCGAAAGAATTCTGTAAAGTTTTCAGAATATCGTAGTTTTAGCGAAAATAATAAGAATTATAAAAGTTATGGTCTTATATAATATTAAATTAAATTTCAAGTGGTTTCACAAGGTTTGGACAAGGTGCTGAAACCGTTCGAAATTTAAATAACAAGTGGAATAAAATATAATCATTATTCTTCGTCTTTCAATAAATCTAATGATCTTTAGCACAGAAATCATGTCTTCTGGGATGATGAGGTCCAGCTGTTCCTTCATCTCTTAGGCGGTCTTTCAGGTGGGTGGCATCCGGAGGGGATTTCGTGAGCGGCTGAATATGTAACATAAGTCTGTCACTATCTATTCTGGCTGCATGGTCCCTCAACTTTCTTCTTATGTATCTACTCCACCGAATGATATCTTCAACTTCACAAATTTTTAGACACGATTTCGGAGAGTTTTTCCAGTAACGGATCTTAGGACCATCTTCTCAGATGTTCTTAGCAGAACCTTGGTTCGTACAGTATCGGCCCGCGTATCTACAGCATACGTCATGTTAGGTCGCAAGCATGTCTTATAAATTCTGACCTTGCTTGCTCTTCCAGACCAGATTCCTCAGTCACCCTCATACGGTAAAGGCTTTATGTATATGATTATTTTTCTTTATTCTCAATAAAATTATTTTATCGTATCGTGGTTGCAATTATGCGTAGTTGTTTTCGTTACTACCCTGTTAAACTTGTGAAATAATTCAGCTTGCGTATGCAAAGTTGTGTTCTGAATGCGTATGTGAAATCATTCGTGACTAGGGCAATCGTCGATCATCAAATATATATCAGGGGCGGGCTATTTAGTTTTATAGCTCATAAAGTAGGATCACACCCCTTCCATCGCCCTTCTTACCCTCGCCCGATCCCACCACTACCCAGCCTCCGCGGTCTTCAATCATCCCATACCATTCCAGTAAAGCTTTCAATCTTATAGAATAAGATGTGAAATAATATTACCATGTCATATTGGAAAGACGTAAATTATAATTTGATGTAGATAATTTAGCATAACCAGCAGATTCATTAAATATGTATTACCAACTTACATAAATATTAGAGCTATATCTTCTTTTTCTTCTTCTTCTCCTTATAGATCTTTGGTCGGTTCCTGTTCAGGCTTGCCTCTCTTGGGAGATTGAATCCCAACTATCTCTCCATCTCTTCGGTGGTCTTCCGAGGGGACGGCAGCCGGCAGGAATCTGATGCGCCACAGCGTGTGGGATTCTGGTGGGATCCATCCTCTGCACGTGCGCACTCCAGTATCTTCTGCGTTGTCTGCCCCATCTCACGACATCCTCCACCTTGCAGATCTCGCGGATGGCCGTGTTCCTCACCCTATCTCGGATAGTCCTTCCTGCTATCATCCTCAGCATCCTCATCTCGGCCACCCGTACTTTATCCTTCGTTCTTGTGGTATCCGCTCTGGTCTCAATGGTATACGTCATCATAGGTCTTACGCAGGTTTTATATATTCTGACCTTACTGCCAGTTCTTATATACTTGTTTTTCCATATTATACTTATCCTTGAGACAACCTGATTATATCTACCATAGATCGACAATAGAGCTATATATCTACCATATATCAAAATAAACTTAAAATACTTTCGTATAATGATTTTTAGTTAAGCCTTAGGTTCTTAATATATTATTTTGCAAATAAAATATATGTTGATATAAATAAAATTCTTAATCTGAATCATAGAAATTAATATTGCATTAACGAGTTATAAACCAAAGCGGCCGATATTAATACAATACAATGTTTTAATTATCACTAAAAAATAATACTGTAGTATAATAAAAAATAAAAATCTTCAAAAATACTAAAGGATGAAATTTATTATAGAAAACCTAAAAAACATACATGATACCAGATAATTCGACATTTAAAATGTTCACTACCCGAGCGAATGCACTAAGTTTACCGTAATGTATTTTTTTTTATTTTCGATGCCTGATTTTTTTTTTTTTTATTAAATTTTTTAAGTAAACCGATGATTTCCAGGGCATATGTTGAATTCAATTTTATTTTGGTAATAAAATTCTTAAACACAGAAAACCACTATTAAGTCCTCCTTAGATACAACGTTTTATTGAATTTCAGCGAAAAGTTTCAATGGAGCACATGATTGATATATTTTTTATGGGTGAACCTAAGCTTTAGCGGGCAATATATCCGAGTATCGGCTACCTTCAAAGAGAAAATGTTTCGGCTTTTGAAAGAGTAGGTAAAAGTTCCATTGTCGCTAGGGAAGCAAGATTAATTAAATATTGTACTGATATTAAAAGATACCCTTAGAACCGAAACATGTATTATGAATAATGCAACACAACCAATTTAGAAGGTATGTACTAATTGCATTTTAAACATTCGGACACAGAGATTGCATCGAAGTTGATATAAGAAACTTGGGAGGAAATACATGGGATTGTGTCCGTATTGTGAAAAAAACCTTTATCAATCTCATATCATGAGATCGGAGGACGATGGTTGACATTTTAGTAGGACGCGATGCCCTAAGAGGAAAAATACAATCTTAAATCAGAATTGAGCCAAAATTGAATAATACTGAAGGAATTATAAGACCAGATTATAAAATACGAAATATGAAGCAGAAATTTTAAAAAGAGTTACGTTTTTTTCCTAAAATTAAAAGAAATTCATTTGATTTCTAGATTCAAATTAATTTCAATGTAATAATGTAAATTTAAAAATTCCCTTTCAAAGTAGGCGTAAGTTATTGAAGCTTCAATATAAATAAATTTCCTGTTTAATATTAGAAAAATATTGTGTATATGGTCGTTTATATATTTTATATATTTTTTTAATACTTTAAATAATCACAGCTTTCGATGCGTGTAATTTAGGCAAGTAAAATGAATCTTGCTCGTCTATCTTGACATATGTTTCGAAAATCCTGTACATTCATATCACATATCATGCACTCAGGTAAATTACTTTCATATTGTCGATTAGTTTAAATTTAATTGTAATGATTGGCTGTAGCTTTACTCGGTTTCTCTCTGTTTCAAATTTAATTCCTTCACTTAATTTCTTCCCCATTTACTACCTACTAACTTCCTTGGAAGGGTAGACAAATGCTTGAACTTGGATTTTATGGCTTACAGAGGTTCAGCTCTTGTGGCTATTCTTACATCTGATAGGAACATTTTTGGAAATGTCCTCCGAAAGAGAAAGAGAGCAAAGGGGGGGGTTACGGTTTATGATAAAGTCCTACATTAAGAAATGGAAGACCAGTTAGATTTGGGATTGTATATTTTAAAAAGTCTGCTCCCGAGGAGAAGAGAAGAGGAGCAGTGCCAGGATAGAGTTGTGGCACGATAGAGATGCGGGGGGCTATCAGGGAGGTTTTTTCAATCCGCATTGATTGCGGGATAGGTAAAGGGCTGAATGATGGTGGATAACTTGATGGTATAGCGTCTTTATTGATAAGGCAGATGTTAACAATTTAGGTCGTGGTTTGGTGATAAAAGCGATGAAGTTGGAGTAGTGCAAGGAATAATAGAACTAGAGTCGCAGTCTTCTGATGTACTGACGGTGGTCTATCTTCAGTTAAGTACGCAAACATTACTCAAATCAGAGAAGTTTCTAGAAATTTACACAGAGATCATTATATTTACAGCATAAAAAAAAATATTCGGTGAGTGTGAATTTTATTTCCTGCTGTTTGTTGAGATTAGATAAAGTTTCGAGTTATGGTCTTGTTCCTATTCTCTATAGGTTGGATTCCCTACCAACCACAAAACCAGAAATAGGTTTTGGTGAGGCAACGCAAAATTTCAGAAATGCTTTATTTTACAACGCGCAGTTAATATAAAATAAACAGTTTCATCTTGTAATAAAAACTGTAAAAATCTCTTACAGTCAAAATTATTTTAACAACGTATTTTTGGTACTTTACAAGGACGCGTATCATAAAACGTAGTCTCATTAATTTGAGAACATAAAAATATCATGTAGAATCCTACGCGGTTTATTTCAATACGAATAGCGTATGTAAAACATACTTCCATTGTTTCGAGTATTTGAAAAGTATTTTATGTCCATCGTAAATATTGGCCGGTTCTTATTTATAAATCAAATCGGTTCTTTCAATGGTTTTTACGTGGGGCCTCTACTCACTACGAATAATCATTTGTAGAAGTCGACTGTTTTATTTTATCTTACTCAGTGGCATGGACAATCAACTTTTTTACTACACAATTGCTTTTACTATCAAAACTAAATTATACATAAATATTGATTTGTATCGGATTTGACTCTATTTTTAGAAGACTGTGTACATTACATTAGACTGTGTACATTACATAAGACTTGTACATTAGCTATATTAGAATATTTTGTTTTTGTATCACGCGCGTTAACAGCTGCATGGAAAATCTGCAAGCCTTTGTATCAAAAATATATAAAACATGTAATAAGAATGACCTTGTAATTAATGTGTCCAAGTTGAAAGCAACGATATTTTTTAGAAGGAAATTGTGAGAAAAATGTGAGAAATTTGAGCAAGTTACCGAATTTATTTATCTGGGAAGCTTGTTCATGAAAGACATCGAAAAAAGGGCTGGTAGCAAATTAATTGGTTCTTTCAAAGTCATCACAGCAAATATTATATAAATATCTCCAATTAAACAAAGTTGGCAGTGTATAATAGAGTTCTAATGCCAATCCTTACGTATGGAAGAGAAGCTTGGAGCCGGTAAAAGAAAGATTAAAGTAGGATAAATGTGGTAGAAATGAGATCACTGAAAAGAATGTGCGGAAAAACGATATATGATAGAATACTGAACGACGAAAAAACGAAGAAATGAAAGGCAGATGATTGTATCATAAGCAAAATTAAAAAAAGATCCCTGAGATGGTTAGAATACCTATATGGAACGAATAGATGAGATAAAAATGATTAAATTATTGTATTCAAGTAAAGTGAGGGGAAAAAAAAGTCGTGGAAGACCAAGGAAAGCGTGGCTTGTATCTGCCTCCCCCTCCTGAAGAAACTGCGTGATGGTTAGTTAGCTAGTTAATTTTTTTTAAATGACATTTTAACCAAAAATTGCTTTTTAATTCTGTGCTGTAATTAACACAGTCTTCTAAGAAAACGTAACCATTTTTAGCTAACTCTTAATTATATTTATTTAATTTTTTTTAACATTTTATTTTTATCTGGTATGGTTAGGTCCAAAGAATAGACACCTCCAGACTTCCCTCTATTGCACTACATTATCAGCCTCACGGAACTCGTCCCCGTAGAAGACATCCTAAAAGATGGAAGGACAGCTTGGAATCCACCTCGTGGGAGGAGCAAACATATAGATGCAAGGAAGAAGAAGTATTTTTAAAAGTCTTTTTTGTAAGTTTCACCATATAACATTTGAAGCGATAGTAATATGTTATATCGTGTATACTACACTTATAATTTATTCTATGGTATATTCACTATCATTTTGTGGTGTACAACGCAATGTGATAGCGGATATAGAAGAAGTTATTATATTTTATTAACGAAATTAGTTAAATAGTCCATTGTTTTGGCCGAAACACAATGATATTTTATTATATCACAAATTATATTTATTTTACTTTACGACAGCTGTTTCATCAACCAATGTTGACATCATCAGGTGTTACATATGTAACACCTGATGATGTCAACATTGATTGATGAAACAGCTGTCGTAAAGTAAAATTAATACAATTTGTGATATAAAACAAAGTTTTAGAATTAACAGTTATATAACGAAATTAGTATTTAATCATTTATAATATGCTGGATAAAGCTACAAATGAGCATAACAGAGGTAGCCTAAAAGTTGCTCCCATAGCGGAAAAAACTAGGGAACGTCGTCTGCAGTGGTACGGCCACGTGAACACGAGGGACAATGAATACATCATTCACAAGACCCTGCAACTGGAAAACGAAAAGAGGAGACCAAGTCGGCCTCCTGCAACGTGGATGTCCACAGTTAGGAACGACCTGAACGCGCTGGCACAGTACAGTCAGATGATGACCCTGGATCGTGAGACTTGGCGGAGCCGTATTAGAAGAGCCGACCCCAAAGAACGGGAAATGGCTAGGCGAAAGAAAAAGAGTATTTAATAATTTATGTTTATACTTTGCTTCTAAATTCGTTAAAACAAATTGAATATGGCAAATTGACTATGGAGTCGTGGCATTTTTTGACATGATGTATTTGGACAAGAAATTTTGTCTTATTACGTTTTTTACAAAAAACGGAGAATCTCATTAAAAATCTTAAGTACTCTCAAAAGCTCTAATTTCAAAATATCTAGTAAATACGAGTACTGCATAATAACGTAGAATCTGTGTAAATTTTCTGTTTAATTATTCACTACGCAGACGTTTTAAAAATTAATTTTTATTTATCTCAAATCTTTACAAAAAAATAGTGAAAACGTTCAAGACACGGACAAATGACTTATATCATGAAATTTAATCACACGCGATTACATACGACGTTCACATTCAACTGTAATTAAATGGGCATCTGATGATTATGAGCCGCTTATTGGATTACTTTTTTTTTCTATCCATACTTTTATCATGAAATACCGAATACGATACTAGCAACTAGGAGAGCTCGGCAGGGTTATGAATCCAGGATCCAGCGAGAGAGAAATATGATATATATCTTAATCTCTCTCCCCTAACTTATTTAGACGTGCTCTAAGACACTTTCTGGAAATTACATTTTTTCATTAGGAAATTGATCTATGAGAGAAAACGCCGGTACCTAACTAGGCACAATACACCCGTAATATAATATTTTAGCTGTGTAGGCTTTACGTACCTCGTGTTTCTTTAACCCATCACATACAGCTCACTTTTTCTCCTCTCAATCTCTTTGTTCATTTCGGAGACGGAAAATAATTAAAGGCTACAGAATAAATACAATCCCAAAAGGAAAAGAGGCTTTAACTACGTCGTCAGGGCTGGATTGGGCTGTATTCGGAGAGATATAACCAGGATTTATATAACAATTTAATAACGTACATTAACGTTTTATGACTAACTCAATTATATGTATACATGAAGTTCGGGTCATTTCAGACAAAAGTTTTATTGAAACGAATAGAATCAACTGAAGCATTACATAAACAATATCATTAATGGATTCTTGTAGCATTCGAAAAATGCTGGTACTGACGATAAATAAAAATCCTCGAAATAAATGTACTTTTTAGGGTTCCTGTACATATGCGCTTATAGATGAAAATATTGTAACAGAAGAAAAGTAAAGAGAAGCATATTAGATATATGTTGATTTAATATTATATATTATTATTTTTATACCTATTTAATTGTTTGATATTATTTAGAATATGTCCACGATGAATAGGAAGAGAAATAGAGATTAACATTGATTCTATACAATTACGGAAAATGAAAATAAAATTTAACGAATGAAGATTTTTTTCTCAGAATGAAATATTTTTTCTACTAATAAATATCCCCATAAAAGACTCCCAGAGAAAAATAGAATTACATGAGATGATTTGAAAAATAATTTACCATTCTGACAAACTAAAGATCAGATTTAATACGATACCATATTTGTATTAATAATATATTCGTGTAATAACAAATATTGTATAAATTAATAATGTAAAATTATTCAATAAATGTATGTAACATACATAGCAATTAAAACAGTTTCGAAATGTTTAATTTGAAAATTCGTCTCTGCTTAGGTTCCCACACACGATCGGGTGGTGGATTGGGCTCTATAATAAATCAGGTGGAAGAGCTGATACATGAAATGTTACTCTACGTGTATAGTATACCGTGTGGGGTGTGCTGGCGTACTACCCGCCGCAGCTCAGCCTCCTAAGCGGTGCCGATATTCGATTTCATGCCAGCTCCTTCCATAGTCTTCTGGACCTGAAATTAGACAGATCAATAAATACTCTCACTAGGATGTAGGTTAATAGATTGAACATTTACTTCAAACAACTCTCTCAATATTACACATACACAAATATAATATATTTTTCATAGAAATGGTAGCGATTCATAACTACAAAAAATCTCTTATTATTATTTTCACCCTTCTTCACTCCACTGCTGGATAAATACCTCTTCCGTTTTTTTCCACGTGTCCCTGTTTTGTCTCTTCCGCATCCAGATCTTCCAGCTATTCGAACAATATCGTCCGTCCAACTTTTAGGTGGACATATCTATATGCCAAAATCTTTCCATAAAAGACACAACTTGCACTCCCTTAAAAGAATATTATTTATTTCTATTTTTCTTTTTTACGCACTTTGCAAATACAACACTTTTACTAAAAAATTAAATTATATCGACATGTTTCGAACAAACAGTCTTTCTTCAGTAAAGATACATATTTATAAAAATATTATAGAATTGTTGTTGTTTACATGATCTGACAGATGTTATAAAGATTTATTTTGGAACGTTTATGCTTTTGTTATAACAAATATTATGATTCAATTTAAATTTTTAAATATTGTAATAATTTTAAGTTCTTATTGGGGTTCAGGTATTTACTTACACCAAAGGAAATAAATCAAAGATTGGACTTGACGCTAAATTTATTTGATTATTTATAATATTTTCTTTATTTTTAATAGCTTTTTTAATTTCTAAAATTTCTAATATTTATTTATTATTCATTATCTGTTAGTACACAAACAAAATATCTAGTGCACAAAACCAATGAGTAATAAAAATAATTAAATCAGATTTTTTTAGTTTTTTTTAATCAAATTAGACATCCTAGATATACTCGTATGTGCACACCAAGTTTATAACACTGACAGTACAACTATCGCTCACTACCCCTTAGTGTAAACAAACGTCAGGCAAAACAATATAAATTAATGTAAGATAAAAAAACATGCAAATTAAGTCAAACAAGGCAAAAGCTAAAAACAAAGAAGAATGTGATATAATTAATTTAAATGGAAAGGTCTGCTTTTTATAAATTTCATTACAATTTATGGGAATGACATGTTTGGCCTGTATAAGGCTAATTGTTATATATTAATTTTATGATGCGTATTGTGTACTTTTGATAATGCTTTAGAAAGGTGAAACTTGTCATTCCCATAAACTATAATAAAACTTAATTTCACTTATATTAAAAAAACAAAATTACATAGACATGTTTCGGACAACCAGTCCTTCTTCAGTGATATATATTATGACCCCAAATAATATATATCACAAAAGAAAGATTTGTTGCCCGAAACATGTCTATGTAATTTTTTTTTCTTAATATAAGTGTTGTATATACAAAGTATATAAAAAATAAAAAGCGAAATAAAGCATCATAACAACATAAAGTATGGCGTATACAGAAAAAATAAAATAAAACTTATATAAAACAAGTGTTCTCATTCGTACGAATTCATTTATATTATTATTATTATTGTTTTGTTGAATCGCTCTTTACATCATCACAGCTCGAGCCAAATCGATGTAAAAGGTATAGCTATCATATTGATTCTCGTGACAAGTGATAGGTAGCTAATCTTTCGGCATTTTATTGTCAGATGAATTCTACACCAGACCAAGATAGAGTGACAATCACACTGGCATCGCCGGGAATCGAACTCAAGACCCTCGGTGTGGCGGTCAAAGTGCTAACCCCTCGGCCGAGATGGAGTTTTTTGGTACATAATTGTTCAAGAAACAATAAATTAAAATAATACATTAACAATTGTAATCAAGATAAGAGTTTTTACCAAAAATGACAACCGAAAAATAATTTTTATTTTTATTTCTTTTGGAATTGTAGCTTTGCCAATCAATAACGTTTTGCCAATCATTGAATGAATGAATCGTATATTATTCTCAGGGAAACTTCTCCCGTGAATTTTACTTCATCAGTTTACATATGTGAGGTCTTAAATTAGGTTAGCGGAATCATTGTTTAGCTCTTGGGGTTACTAGAATTTTATCATCACTCAATGAGATCTCTGACAAATGAACGAATAAAAACTGTATGATAGTAGGTAAACTCGAAACAAAACCTAATAAAAGATATACCAATATGGGATTGATTCTTTGATATATTATTTCTGGTTTATTACTGTAGAACTTCTTATTATTTAGGCAATCGTTTTTCAGAAAAAATATATAAAATAATTTACTTTAGTTTCATTTTTCGCCAATTTATTTTTATACTTTCAGGACTAGTTTCTCACTGAAAAATGAAAAATAAAACTGAACTTGAAACTGAAAAATAAAACTGGGCAATTGCTTATTTTTTATACATATTTAATTATTTGAAATTATTTAAAATACGTCAACGATGAATGGGAAGAAAATTACATATTGACATTGATTCTACACAATTACATAAAATATAAATTAAATTTAACGAATGAAGATTATTTTCTCCGAATGTCATTTTTTTCTAATAAAATTAACAAATAAATATCCACATAAAGGACTCCCAGAGAAAAAGAATTACATGATATGATATGAAAAATAATGTATCATTCAACTGACAAACTAGTTGATTTCATAAACTTTTGGAGGTAGTTAAAAAATATTTTTTTATAAATTAAACGAACGTGTTGTAGAAGATTCATTATATTACCGCAGTTTATCCAATATTATCAAATTATGCCAAATTATGTATTATGCCTTTGCAAAATAAAGTATCTCACATCTTTAAAATATTATAAAACTTCTAGAATACTGACGTTTTCATGTATACTCAATATTTAATCAACAATTAATAAATACGTTTTTTTTATGAATCGTGTTGTAGAAGATTCATTACATTACCGTAGTTTATCCAATATTATCAAATTATGCCAAATTATGTATTATGCCTTTGCAAAATAAAGCATCTCATATCTTTAAAATATTATAAAACTTCTAGAATACTGACGTTTTCATGTATACTCAATATTTAATCAACAATAAATAAATACGATTTTTTTGTGAATTAAAACACTGTTCTTTCGACTTTTGAGTTTATCTTTCTCAACATGTTTCGAAGGTTTACATCTTCATCATCGAGAGAACGATATAAACATTGAGTTTTTTCGATTATGAAGGTGTAAGGTTTCGAAACATGCCGAGAAAAATAAACTAAAAAGTGAAAAAGAGTGTTTTTATTTATTCATAAAAATGTCATTATGGAATTCCATACTGTTGACGCCCTAAGTTTATCTAAAATTAATATATATATATTTTTAATGCCTTTGACATTAATGACGGCCTTTTTGACAGAAATAACATTCCGTGTGTCGATTCGTGAAAAATAAATTCTCAATCGGCTTTTGGTTTTGGGTTATATGGATATATTTTTAGATCTTACTATTAATTATGTATTGTTTCAGATATATTTTATATTGAGTTGTAGTGAGACTCCTTGTGTCTTTTGGTAGTTCATTGTAAAGTTTCAGTCCATTGTTCAATATCCTTGATTATCCTGTTCATGCATTCGGTATGTGGTATCTGTCACAGTTCCTGGTCTAGTGTCTGTGTATGTCTAAATTTTTAGTTAATTTGTAGCTGCTGACTGTTGTCTTTTCCATGGTCAATCAAATGGCTTCAATAAAATGGTTTCAATAAAATGGCAATAAACTAACTAACCTAGCCTATCACAAGTCAAAATGTATACAGTAATTGTGTTAAAATAACCTGCTGTATACAAAAATGCGGAAAACAACGGGAAATTACCACATTAAAAGGCCAAGTGACATTCCAAGAACCATAAAAGTAATTAGACTTGCTGCACAAATTTTGAAACATAAAAAAAATCGTTAATGCCATCACATAATTATTTATATTACAATTTTGCATTATGACAAGAACGCTAACAGGTTTACCATTCACCTTGAGTTGTGTTATACATTTCTGGACCTGAAAATGTCTTGCTACCCCTCCCCCGCTCCTCCGAGGGAACATATTCTGGTCCCCGGCCGGAGGTAGCGCGGCTGCTATCCGATTTGTAATCTAAATAAGCTGCTAAGGTTTATGGGTTATTTACACTGTCTATAGCCATTATCACGCCCTTAGTGGGGCAAATTATGATTTTGGACAATGTTGAAAGCTGTATTAAACGACGAATTAATTACTCATAACAATATAATTCGATATTCTGTGTCGCGTGTTACTTTTTATTACTACAACCTTAGCATTGTCTTTGTGATCCATACGTACTCGTAAATTTTAACTCAATATCCGTATTAGGAATTTTTAAATGTAAAAGAAGATTTTTCTAATGTGCCATTTTCTAACTTCGAAACACGTCGGGAAAAATGACTTCATAAATAAAAGAAGACCTTGTTGTAATTAATAAAAAATTACATTTAAGATGGAATTTTATATTTAAAAATCATTAAAAAGTTTATGTGGTGTTCGTCAATCAATATGCATTTCCACTTATGACCTACAAAATATGTAAATAAAGGTATCACGTTATAAATAGAGTGCTAATTTTCGCGTCAGAAGTTGAATCCGGCATACAAGCAACTCACTAATGATCATCCTTTATCAAATGAGGGGTTGTGCGGAAAGCGGGGGGTGAACTCGTGTAGAACTCGGCTACAAATGAAATAATAAAAGCTCCGTGTCAAAGCTCTCGATTGTGTTTTCTACAGGAAGTACTTGCCTGATGCCTACTGCGCTACTCTCTTCGACAAATTAGTATTGAGCTTTAATCAAAGAATAGCGAAGGATTGTCACAAAAGCCTGTTTATCACAGATTTTTAATGGAAATTCGTTTTTGTATTATATATAGTTTTTTTTTTCGGTCAGTGTTTAATTTTACCTCTGATATCAGTTCACTATGTTCAACGTAAGATTTGGAAAATACTTAATATACCCAATGAAATTTTATTAAAATCGGAAAACAATAATCTGTTTTTGAATTTAAACAAACTGTTAGAGTAAGGTTACTCGTATAATGGGGAACACAGAAAAATATTTTTGCTTTTCTTACAATCATTTTATTCAAACATGCATCAACACAAACGTGAATAAATAAATTTGTGTTTTTTTAAAATCGAAGAAAATTATTATAAAAAGTTATTAAAGGGACTGGTTACAGAGACTTACTGAAAACGATTGGAACTAGAAGAAGAACTAGTGGAATAAAACGTTACATTTATTATGTCGAAATTTATAAATATTTGTAAGTGTATTTATTGTATATTTTCAAATATTCAGCAGTAGCGTTCAAACCGTACTGCTGTATGGATGAAAGACTTGGAAATCTACCGCGGACATTACTGGAATACTCCAGGTGCTTATAAATAGGTGACTTCGCTCAATATTCAAGATCTATTGGCCCCGAACAGTGTCAAATGCCGTTCTCTGCACCGTGTCAGGTGAAAAGCCAATTAGAGCACAAGTCGTTAGACGTAAATGGCAGTGGATCGGTCATACTCTGAGATGGAACCCAGCCTGCATCGCTCAGGGCGCACTAGACTGATCCCCTATGGGGGGAAAGAGGAAACAAGGCAGACCTAGAGCCAACTGGAGAAGAGCCCTGCAGGACGAGGTTAAGGCAGCAGGCCTCACTTGGGATGATGTTAGGCATCAGGCATGCGATAGAGTCGGGTGGAGAAGGTTCCTCGAGGCCCTGTGCATTACGGAGGTGTGACATGACAAAAAGAAGAAGAAGAGAGTATGTTTTTTCAAGAAATATTCATAATGATATAAATGATATAAAAGCAAATTAATCGACGTAACTTTAATAGTTAGAAATGTGCCACTTAAATAAAATAGCATATATACAACTTCCAAAAAATTGTCAGACGTGGGTGTTCGTAAGAAGGTCGGAATGGGGAATGTTGTTAACACAAAGCGATCGCTTAACCCAACCAATGACAGGTCATAAGTCCTGTAAACGCCCCGACCACCATATTCTGTTTCCAAAAAACAATTTACATCTTCGTCTCTATTGAGATACAATCAATCCTTAAATAAAATATGTTTAAACTTTGTTAAATAGTACGCTTTACAGAGATAGAAATGGCTTCAAATTGAATATTACAACATTATTTAATCAATTATAGATATGTTATATTCATCCATTTTGCATCCGAAATACTCGTGTATGCGGTGAACACATTTCAAAGGGTCAGTAGCCGATGGGCACTCTGAAGGACCGCCCTTGTCCCCACCTACACTGTCATAATAAATGGAACTCAAACTACGACCAAACTGATTTGAAAGCATTTCCTTCGGATTTCTATCTTCGCCGGTATCGAGGTAAACGTCTCTCCGTGAGACAAAAGGCACTAAAATGGAGAATTATTACGGTCAGGGGCTCTCGATTTATGTGGTTATGTCCGTTCAGTTAGAGGTCACAGTCGTTCGGGGGCCGAAGGAGTCGATTGTCTCTTATTCATCGTCCTGCCTGTTCGTCTCCTTTGTCCCCGAACACCTGATTCAGGGGCGAGTAGGGCTGCTTCAAATATCAAACACATTGAAAAAACCTACACTCTTTTGCTAATAAATACAAATTAATTAGTTCATCGCGCCCTACATTTCGAAAAATACGTTCATCGTTATCGAAGGTTGTTCGATTTTACAAACATGCGCATATTTTAATTTAATACAATATTATTACAAATATAAATGGCAGTGCACAGTGGTGCTCTTGTACCCTTATGTATGGAAGCGCAGCATGTTACTGGCAAAAGAAGGATGGAAGTAGAATAAATGCAGTAGAAAAGAGATCTCTTGGAAAAATGTGTGGATACTCTGTGTATGATAGAGTGTCGAATGAAAATATTATATAATATGAATGTTGAGGAAGTGAGAGAAATATGTCAGGAAAGAAAAGTGTGGCAGTCCATTCATTCTACCAACCTTTTCGGAGAGACGGCGGGATGGTTAGTTAGTTTATAACAAATACAAAACTTTTAACCAGAAATCTAAATGAACTGTTATGACCGAGAGAACAATATAGTCCATTAAAGAGAGATTGTATCTTCAAATCAAATTACAACAACCTCATTATCATCATCATCATCGGCCATCCCTCTTATCTGAGGAAGACTATCGTTGGCGTGGTTGTGGGTCCTCATGTGACTATATACTCCAATCCTGTTTCGATTCTTGACCCTGAATAACCTAACTCTAGAGTGGAAACCACATTTTTTTTTCATTTTATACAACACAATACAATAAAAACCATCACACCATTTCCCCGCAGGGGTAGGCAGAGAGAATGGATCGCCACACTACTCTTTTACTTGGCAAACCTCTCTAGATTCCTCTACAGTCATACAACGAGTCATATACGTACGTCGATTCCTCCGACTTCTAACATGACCAACCTTTAAAATTTGATTAATTTGCTTATGCCATGTTTTCCTCGGTCTGCCTCGACTCCGTACCCCAATTACTTTATTAATCATTATTTCTCCATGCGGTCTATGTGTCCGAACCAACGCTGCGATCCTTTCATAATTTTGTTCATAGTACCTTCTTCCGCTCTACATTCCTTTCTTATATCAGCATTTGAGATTCTGTCGTATATCGTTCTACCACACATACGTCTTAGGGACCTCATCTCTACCGCATTTATTCTGCTCTCATCCTTATACATAAGGGTTGGGACCATTTTATTAAGAACAAAATATAATAAATGAAATGAATACTGTTCAAATAGTATTCAAATATATTTGATAGCGTGATAAAAATACGTGTTACAATTTTGAAAACCCTAAACAGGACATAAGAAAATAAAATCTATACTGGAATAGGTTCGCCCCTTGAATTGGTTATATTTTATTTCTGGTCTCATATGGGCACCTTAATGTCGGTACTTCCTGGAGGCAGGAGATGGAGGGCAGAGATTGGAAGATCGAAGATTGTTAAGATGGCAAATGGACGGGTTGAGGGTCAAATAACTCGAAACGACTAAATATTTTTACCTCCGGGATTTCCTAAATCGGGATATCAAATAAAAACTGGGCGATATGCTAACTGTAATGATCTTTATAGCCTTCTTCTGGAAATAGGGAAGACGTTTTCCTACATATGAATTTAGGACCGTATTAATCCTTTTGGGACTACTCTCCAGACGATAGGAGATCAAATTGTCACAAATAGGGTTGAAATACGGCATTTACGACCGTTCTAACTTCTTCAGTGTACCAACTTTAGACTGCCATCAATGTGTTGCTATTTCATACCTACATACTGTTATACGAGTATATTCCATCCGAGTAGCTACTCACATGTCTGTTCTCTCTGTAAGAGGTATTAAGATGTTTAAAGGAACCAGTTTATTTTCAAAAGGATTTGAATACAGGTTCATTTATCTTATGTTTTATACTACAGCCTATTTTATGACTTTGAACAACTTTTATTACCCTCTTTACCAGTGGTTCCCAAAATTTTCATTGTCTCGTGGACCCCTTGCTGATTTGTTTATTTTGTGCAGACCCCCTACTTTCGTAATATTGTTTTTTTTTTACAAAATCACCTAAAAAGAAATTGTGACATATTTTTTATTTTATGTAAGTTGCGTTATAAATTATAATGGATATTAATCGCAACGACTTTTTTTTAGCTTATCAGCGACTTCCGATTAGTTAGATTCGGCAGCGACCAATTTTTTTAGCTCATTCGAAAAATCGTACATTCGATTTTCCCAAAGGAGCTTAAAAAAAGTCGAGAACTAAAAATATTCGCGGACTTCCTGATGTTGTTCAGGGCCCCCAAATCAATTGTAATTTTCCGCGGACCCCCTGAAAGATCCCAGAGACCCCTGGGGGTCCGTACGCACCACTTTGGGAACCACTGCTCTAGACAGCCTAGGATAAATTGGTATCATATTTAAAAATATGCACGAACTTTTAAATCTTATGTTTTAATGTGATAAATAAATTGAAAAAACCATCTCCTTAGGGACTTAAAGCATGTTTATAATTTACTACCCAATGGATTGTTGTTAAAGAGCCAACTAGTCAGTTGTTTCATGAATAATTATGTAAAACTCCATATTGAGTAGGTAATATGAATGAAAACGTCTGTTTTCCAAAAGTTTTATTTTATTTATGTGAATAGCATGTTTCGCCTGTTTGAGGCATTATCAAATGTATACAGACATTATCAAACATTTGATAATGCTTTAGAACGGAGAAACATATCTTTCACATAAAATATAATAATACTTCTAGAAAACAGATGTTTTCATTAATTAATTTATTTATTTATTTTGACATAAACGCCGCAAGGGCTTTTACAAAAATGACATGTTTAGTTACAAAGGTAATATAAAAGTTTGGGCAAATAGACAGACAACTAACATATAACGGCAAAACACAAAAACGAGAATAAGGATAACATAAAAGAAATTAGAAATTACATGAGATAGAAAGGAAAATAACATAATATAAATTAGAATTACATGCATAGGATTAATAAGAACATAACATGATAGAAATTAGAAATTACGAAAAAAGAACAACAGTAAAGAAACAAAGTGATGGTAATTTACCAGTCCAATATGTGACCGGATGATGTACATGTGGGGCGAGCGAATAGGAGACGAATACTAATATAAATAAAGTTTAAAATCTATGTGAATTCAAAAAGAGCATGAAGTTGCTTTTTAAAAATAGGAAGACTCTTACAAAACATGTCCAACGATTGTCCATATACTCGTACATTGGCAAGTCTGTGCATTCGAGGTATTGTGGACTGCATTCGGTGATTCGTGTGAAACATGTCAACCCAGAAAGTGTCAGTCTGCCGAGTTCCTCGCAGAGGTACCCGTAGAGAAATAAGGCCAACAATTTCAGGACAATCGACAATATTAATGATATAATCGTTTGCCTCTTTAGTAAGCTATTGGAATCTCTTCAATATCCTAAATAAGCTTATTGTAACAGAAATAGATTAATATTAATAAATGGCATACAATAAAATTATTGCATCCTAGGAAAATACATTATAATACGTTCTTGAATCTTCAGTAAGAACATGTATTGTGGTTTCTATTGAAAAAGAAAATTTTCAGATCGTTATAATTTCCATCTTCACTAAAAGGATAAATCTAGGATTTAATAAAGTTTTAATAAAAATAGTTCTAATCTTGATAATCTACGCACACACTTTAATTGTCAATAATTAACACATTTTGAGAAATAAGTAATTAAGTAAAATAATGTTTTTCTTTATGAACTACCTCCAATTTTATTTTTATTTAGACAGGGACCAGTTTCGCCAAGCTGTCTAACATCGACATACTGGTCCGTCTATCCATACCAGACAAAATCAGACCAATTTGGCGATGCCAGCTAGTCAGGCAAACCGGTTTCGGTATAAAAAAAAGACAAAACGGAGGTAGATATACTACCTATCACATGTCACCAGAATCAATATGACAGCTACACCCTTTGGTCGATTTGGCTTGCGCTGTAATGATGTCAAGAACGATTCAACACAAAAATACAAAAATAAAAATAATTGGAAGTATTTATCAAGTCATTTTATTTCATTATTATTTAAAAATGAGTTTCCATCAGGAGATTTCAGCAAAATCATTACTCTATTTAGTATGACACTTATAAATGTTAATTTTTTTTACGGATTAAAAAAAATATATGCGATATGTATGTTTTTACTAGAAAGTATTGTACAATTAACGATTCTTAAAGAACTCTGATGCAAATAGCATAATGATAGTATCTTAAATATTGTCAGGGAAGCCTATTTAACTTATTCTCCGCTAATTTCGGTTTGTGGCAATGTTTAATATTTTTGATTGTTCTTGCGATGCCATTTGGGCATTTATGAATAGCGGGTTATTTATTCGGGCGGCGATGAGGTTCGCAACCCATCACACCGCGTCTCTCGCGATGGCGAAAAGATAAGGATGGAGTGCCGCATCGATTAAAGTGTGGCAGTCCATTATTTATGCCTACCCTTTCGAGGAGACGGCGTAATGGTTAGTTAGTTATTTAGGGTTATTTAAACCCAATTTCTGTACACGATTTGTTTTTAGCTTTTATGTGATAGATAGATAGCTAATATATTGCCATTTTATTGTCACGTGAATTATACAACAGAACAAAGATACTGTGACAATCCCACTGCCATTGTCGAGAATCTATCCCAGGACCTCCAATGTGACAGTCATAGCTCTAGCCACTCTGCACGAAGGTTGTCTCTGAAGAACTTTGATTAATAAAACTAATTTTTAAACATTTTGCTTAAGCGGAACGCGATCTATAAAATATATAAATATATTTAAAGTGGTGGAAAATTTGTGTTCAGTTTTAAAACTCAATAAATATAAAAAGGTTTATTATATACGAGTGGTTAAAATAAGCCGAAAATAGAGTATCTTTATTTGGGTTTCTTGTCCTACCGAGAAAATATTCTTAAACGAACCCCAAAGAAGTTGTGTAGGATTTCCAATAAATCATATATCCCTGGGCTTCACCAACATCCGAGAGATGAGAGATTAGTGACTCTGTCGGCTGTGATGGTAAAGAGGCTGGCAAGAATATATTAAAAAATAACTTATTCGCGAAGTAAAAAGATCTATCTGAAGTTCTGCGAGACACAACAAGGTTTTTTGGTATTTTTCGTAGCTTTCTGGGTAAAGGCTTTGTTCTCAAATTTGTTATTTGAAATTCTCAAAGAGCTAACTTGTTTATTTGTGTTAAAGTTAATTATTTTTTACTCTACTAGGAAATTATTAAAATGATATAATACTCAAGGTTTGTGAGTGTAGATATTAAAAAAAAACTTTTTTTTTTCTATTTTCTTCATGGAATTACAAAATTAGCACGATTAGGTACAAGAGTCATCACTTTTTTATTGTCACTTCTTCTTCTTCCTGTGCCGTGTCAGGTCCCCCCGACGTTGGCGATCACTCCGGCGAAAACCTCCCTGTCCTGCGCTGCTCGAAACAGGTCATCCACCGTCCTCATTCCGGTCCACTCTCTAATGTTGCGCAGCCAGGACATCTGTTTTCTGCCAACTCCCCGTCTTCCCTCTATCTTGCCCTCCAATATAAGTCGGAGGAGGCGGTACTTTTCTCCACGCAGCACGTGACCCAAATATGAGACCTTTTTCACTTTGACATTCGACAACAGCTCTCTCTTGGCTCCGGCTCTCCTAAGTACTTCGACGTTACTGACCTTTTCGGTCCAAGGTATACGAAGCATTCTTCTGTGTATCCACATTTCGAATGCTTCTAACCGATTCATTACGTTCACTTTTAGAGTCCATGTTTCACTTCCGTATAATAGAGCTGACCATATGTAAGCTTTTATCATTCTTTGTCGAAGTTTAAGATTTAAATTATCGTCACAGAAGAAGGGTCTCATCTTATTAAATGCAGCACGTGCAACTTCTATTCTACATTTTACTTCTGTATCTGGGTCGAGTGTTTTAGTAATGATACTGCCGAGGTATTTAAACTGGTCAACCATTTCGATATTTACTCCTTTTAGTCGCAAAGATGATCCAGAATAATCAAGTCTTCCAAACGACATCCACTTGGTCTTAGCGACATTTATTGTCAGACCCAATTCTTCTCCAGCCGTGTCAATCTTATTTAGGAGCTCTTTGAGATCAGGTATACTTTCAGCCAATATGACTGTATCGTCAGCATATCTGATATTATTTATAACGACTCCATTGATCTTCACTCCAAGGCTAGAGTTTTCTAGAGTTCTTTGGAAAACTTTATTGGAGTACAGATTAAACAATAGAGGTGACAGAATACAACCTTGTCGAACTCCTCTTTGTATAGCTATAGCCTCTGTATTTCCACTTCCATATCTGATCTTTGCCGTTTGACACCAGTAGAGGTTTCTTATGAAATTCAGGTCTTTGGAGTCAATGTTACAGTCTTTGAGCATATCCATGAGTGTCGTGTGCCTTACCCTGTCAAACGCTTTTTCATAACCGATGAAGCATGCAAACACCTCTTTGCGTTGATCTCGACACTTCTGTAGCAGGACATTGACTGCCAGTAGCGCTTCTCTGGTTCCGAATGCATTTCGGAATCCGAATTGTGTGTCATCTAGAGATCTTGCTCGCACTAGTTTCTTATTCGGGCATGTATAATTTTAAGAAACAGTTTTAGTACATGACTCATTAGGCTAATCACTGACACATTGTAATTGGTTTTCACAGTTGAAACATTTATAGTATTTAGCAACATAACAAAAACCTATCAAAGAAAGCTAGAATGGCAGTGCACAATGGTGTTCTTCTACCGACCCTTATGTATGGAAGCGAAGCATGGAACTGGCAAAAGAAGGATGAAAGTAGAATAAATGCAGTAGAAATGAGATCTCTTAGACGAATGTGTGGATACCCTGTGTATGATAGAGTGTCGAATGAAAATATAAGAAGTGAATGCGGTGCGAATGATGGTGTCATGAACAAAATAATGAAAGGATCATTAAGATGGTTTGGACATATGGAAAGAATGAATGAAGAAAGAATGGTAAAAAAATTATATGTTAATGATGTAAATGGAACCAGAAATAGAGGAAGACCGAGGAAAACGTGGCACGATCAAATAAATCAAATATTGAATGTCGGCCATGTGAGGAGTCAGAGAAATCGACGCGCGTGCATGACACGATGTATGAATGTTGAGGAAGCGAGAGAAATATGTCAGGAAAGAAAAGTGTGGCAGTTCATTCTTTCTGCCTACCCCTTCGGGAAGACGGCGTGATGGTTAGTTAGTTAGTTAGTTAGCAACATAAATAACAGACATACCCAAAAAATCATAAAACTAAAATTTAATTTTATGCAGATTTAAAAATGGTATAAATAATAAATTGTTTACCTAACACAGTAAACAATTGCAAAAAAATATGTTTCAATAATAAAAAAATAAGTCATATAACTCTTTGAGAGAGAAAAACATTCATTTGTTTCCATAAAAAAAAAAATAACAGAAGATCCATTGAACTTTCAAAGAAACCATACGAATGTTTTGATGTTAATTGTTATTCGCTTTTTCAGAGAAAGTACACAGAATACGGAAGACATAGAAAATGGACCCTTGACCCTTCCATTAAAGGGTTTGCTGCTGAATATTGATATAATATTTGGAGATTTCCTTTGATATGGTAAGAGACGTGCTGAAAATACAAATTGATTTCTATTGATGACGCTTTTATAGGCGTGTTAACTTATTCAATTAAAGCTTTATGATAAAATTATGGCTTTTGGGTGTTCTTCATAACAACTTATTCATTTTGTTAAGTATTTTTTAGGGTAGGTATTATATTATCAAACGAGAGATTGAGAGCTTAGAATCATTAATATATAACCAATGAACTGTGCATAACTCATATCATCTTATCAATAAAATGCGTACAAAAAAAATATAATGTGTATAAATATAAACAATTGGAATTGTGGTCTAGAAGGAGAGATCTATTTAAACAAAATGTTCACGAATGTGGTCAGTTTTGACAGATACTTAAACAATAGGTATTTTATATATTTTTAAATGTGTTTAATATATTTTTAAATATAAGTGTTAAACTTCTTCAAAAATTATTAATTATTAATATTATATAATATATATTTCAATAAATAAGACCATAAGTATTTATAACATATGCAACACATTTGATTTAATTATTAAACCAGTGTATTAATTTATAAAAAAAATCGGTATTTTGTAATTCCACAGTGCTAACATCTCAAGTTTATCATAATTTTAGAATAGTTTTTTTAGAAAAAAATAATCCAGTCAATTATTATACATATAATGCACGCCCTTACCATAGTATCCAAATAACTATTTAACTAACTAACTAACCATCACGCCATTTCTCCGGAGGGGTAGGCAGAGAAGATAGATCGCCATAATGCTCTCTCCTGATATACCTCTCGGGCTTCCTCTACATTCATACATCGTACCATTATATTGATAAAACCTTTTTTAATTAATTTATTAAGAAGGAAGAAAATTGTTTTGTCTGCTAGGACACCTGATAATTCCGTAATGTAGTCATGAATAAAATAAACAATATTACTTTTATGTACCTGCGATAAAATTGAACATTTTCTTATCAAGTATTTAAAATTAAATATTGAATATTCCTCAATATTCTTGGAATCAGGGTTGATTATATATTGTCGGCGGATGAATGAATTCAAGGAAGGGGAGCGAACAAGAATTAACGAAGCGAAGTAATTTAATTGTTCGCCAAATTTGAAATCCCGATTGGATTAATTGTAAGTTGTAACTTCACAAAGAATTGAAAGAAAAGGTGCTACGGAAATTATTATTTGTTGGTACAAATTAGAAAAAACATTCGGTAATTCCAGGTAATTGAAAAATCTAATATTTGAAAGATGTAATATAAATGTGGCGATGAGGTTCGCAACCCATCACACCGCGTCTCCCGCGGGGCGAAAAGAGAAGGATGGAGTGCCGCATCGGTCTAAGTGTGACAGTCCATTCTTTCTGCCTACCCTTTCGGCGAGACGGCGTGATGGTTAGTTAGTTAATTAGTTGTAATATGAATTGGTGAATGTTTTAACTATCAAATAAAATCAGTTTATTCAGTTTATCCTCTTAAAAAAGATTATGAACACATACAGTTTGAAGCAAAAGCTTGTGCAGAAGGATGTAAGTAGAAAAAATGCAGTAGAAATGAGATCTCTTAGATGAATGTGTGGATACTCTGTGTATGATAGTGTCGATTGAAAATATAAGAAGTGAATGCAGTGCGAATGATGGCGTTATGAACAAAATAATAAAAGAATCGTTAAGATGGTTTGGACACATGGAAGGAATGAATGAAGATAGAATTGTAAAAAAAGTAAATGTTAGTGATGTAAATCGAACTAGAAATAGAGAAAGACCGAAGAAAACGTGACACGATCAAATTAATCAAATATTGAATGTCGGCCACGTGACGAGTCAGAGAAATCGGCGCGCGTGCATGACACAATGTATGAATGTTGAAAAAGCGAGAGAAATATTTCAGGAAAGAAAAGTGAGACGGTAGACGGCGTGGTGGTTAGTTAGTTAGTTAGTTCGTTATATAAGCCAAGAGCTAAAAATTAAGTTATTTAATAAAATAAAATCATGTTTTCTTCTGTTTTTATGGTAATAATGACGTACACAGGAATCCTCGGATACTGCGAACTTTTGAGTCAGCAGCGAGCCCCTTTGTGCTGGCTTCCTATTTAGTGCCAGCGGTAATTCCTCGCTTAAGCTTTTAATACGTGTGAGCACAATTCATTAATAATCCATTGTTAGTACAGACGGTAAGCGGGAACATTCCAGCCCTGCTCCTCCCGTAGCTCCTCCTCTGCCCGCCCCAGCGCCCTTGCACTAATCACTTCATTTGACTACCACGATTTCAAAAACAAAGTTCACGCTTTTCGGAGTATGTTATGACAGTATAGCTCTCATAATAAATATATATGTAATGATTTTTTGTATGCGATATAATATGTCAAAAAGGTCTCTGGCATGCCATAATGGAGGGTATGACCGAGGGGACAAACTCTAAGGGACGCCCACGCCAAGAGTACCTGGAGGATCTGTTGGTGGACGTGCGCTGCTCATCATATGCAGATTTCAAAAGAGCTGCACAAGACAGGGAAGAATGGAAGATAAGAATAGAGAAAATTACTGCAAACCAATCCCAGGATTGAAACCAGAGAAGAAGAATGATATTTAAGGCCGAAAGAGCTATGTTTAATAAAATGAAATCACTCTTCTGCAATGATAACCTAAACTTGAAACTCCACCAGAGAATGATCAAAAAATGTTATGTGTGGTCTGTTTTATTGTATAGAAGTGAAACGTGGACCTTGAAAGTCAACTCAATGAACAGACTGAAAGCATTTGAAATGTGGCTCCATCGCCGAACGCTCAGAATTCCCTGGACAGACATGGTTACCAATACCGAAGTCCTGAGGAAAGCTAGATTTGACAGGGAACTGTTATCAACTATCAAGGTTAGGAAAATTTCGCATCTGGGTCATGTACTACGTGGAGAAAACTACCATATTCTCCAACTGATATTGGAGGGGAAAGTTGAGGGACGCCGAGGGCCCGGTAGGAGACAAATGTCCTGGCGAATGATGAAATGATGAATGATGAATGAAAAGAAGTATGATTTTTAAAACCGGTCCATCGTTCATTAGATAAACGCAAATTTATTATACTATCAAGATAACAAATATGAAGTTTCGTTAAGACGTAAGAGTTATCTTCAACAGCGATATCACAGATTGTTTTACCTACCGGTCGCCAGAACCAATCTGCCTCTGGTGACACCGGTGGGAAGAGCAATTAGTCTGCTGAACGCGGTCTCCTCGGAGATCGACGTCATTAGTGAAGGTACGTTCAGGGGACAAATACTCTTGACTTTAGAAAGTATCTTGTCTTCCTAATATCGAACCATCTCTAATGCGTTCCTGGTATTATGTTGTATTTTACTCAATTGATGCCTTTAACATTTTTTGTTTGTAATATCTTTCGAGTTAATACACTGATTTGATTTTATTTGAGATTTGATTACAAAACCGAAGGTTCCGGGTTCAATTCCTGGCGATAGGAGTGTTATTCTCACACTCTCTTTGGTCTGGTGTAGAATTCACGTAAGAAAAAATATGGCGATAGATTAGCTACCTTTCACATGTCATGACAATCGGTATAATATTATAGCTTAAAGACTAATTGTATACAGACATTGGGTTGAAATGACCTGAAGTATACAAACAAATAAATAAATAAAATGTTTAGGAATTCTATCCTTATTTAGATGGAGAATTTGTAAGACAACTTATGTCCACTTTATTTTCATAAACAAAAATATTTGACAACGTCTTTCAGGAATGACTCCATCCTCAGGTGTAAATATAGAAGAAAAAAACACAAAATTCATTTTCATCTCCTATTCGAAAACATAACAAAACGAAACTAAGAAGAAACACGATAGAAATTCAAAAGTTTCCATTGAAAAATTCACAAAATGTCTTCTGTTCATAAGGGATTACGGCACTCAAGTTTGTGGCGGGAAAATTAAGGGTTAATTCGGTGCGTGCACAGAACTTCTCCTGGTTTCAGATGCACTAGAGCGAGTAAGCCTTAAGGCTTAAGGAAATGCTAACAGACTTGTTAAGAAACTAGTGATTCAGAACAGAAACTCACCAAGCTCACAATAATCGTCTTTTAGTGCTCTTATTTTGGGTACAATTAAAAATTTAAATATAGTATGGTATGTACACAATATCTTAGTATTAAAATCTTATAATTAAAATTTTAGAAGTACTTGTTTCACTAAATTGCACCTATTTGATCAAAATAAGTATTAATAAAAATCATTTATGATTCAAAAAAATTAGAAATGCTAACATCCAACTACTTATCGCAGTTGAGCTATCATAAAAAATAAACGATGTCAAATATGTTTCTTCTATATTCGCCATACTTTGTGTTGTAATTGCTTTTTTTTCTTTTTTTATACACTTTGTTTATACAACACTTACATTTAAAAAAATAAAATTACATAGACATGTTTCTGACAACCAGTTCTTCTTTAGTGATACATATTATAAAGATACATACTGATTTAAAATATTATAAAATTGTTTACATGATCTGACAGATGTTTTAAAGATTTATTTTTAAATATAATCATCTGTCAGATCATGTGAACAATTTTATAATATTTTTAATCTGTATGCATCTTTATAATATGTATCACTGAAGAAGAACTGGTTGTCAGAAACATGTCTATGTAATTTGAATTTTTTTTAATGTTAGTGTTGTATAAACAAAGCGTACAAAAAAATAAAAAGGGAAAACACATAAGTTTAATGGAATCTTGGGAAATTCCGTGCTATTGTAGTCTCCATCTTCAGGGTAGTCATCTAGTAGGGTAGTCATATCTACGTTGTAGATGAAGACTGCAACGATCTCCAAAACATTGTTTGATAAAAAAAAAGGTTACACGGATTTACCCACGATCATTAAAAACACAAAACAAATGTCTCTTTAAATTGTATGTGTGTGAAAAGAAACGTATGAACATTGAACGTGTTATACTCGCAAACTATAAGTTAGCTTTACTATTAAAAAAAAAATTATTATACTCGTATACATAAGGCTACAATACAGCTCGGTTAGTATGCATTCGGAAAACTGGGTAACACCTTCATGTCAGACATGCCACAATTACAAACGAATAATTTACAAACGAAAGTGCTGTAGCAGTGTGTGTTACCTGTAATGACCTATGGATGCGAGATATGGACAATTAAAATAAGCAACGCGAAAAATTAAAGTTGCTCAACAGGTCATGAAAAGATCCATGTTGGTTATCTAGTTTAGAAACTATATTCCCAACATAGAGATTTAAAGACGCACCAGGGTCACCGATATAGGGATACGCATTGCGAAGATGAAGTGGCAATGACATGTGTGCAGACGGGATGATGGAAGATGGAGCCAGACGGTTACCGAACGGAGGCCAAGGTTGGGCCGGAGAACTGTCAAAGACAGCCTACCAGGTGGAGCGATGAAATTGTGGGGACGGCAGGAAGGGCCTGGAGAACATGATGGCGAGAGACCGAGAGGGATGGCGTGGGGGTAGAGAGGCTTAGGTCTCGCAATGGATGGAAAAAAGCTGTCAAAGACATATAGTATTACTAATAAATTACTGAATTAATATTTAAGATAAACTTAAGGCTTTAATACTGTGAAATTTTATAATGACGAAGTTTTTAAGAATTAAAACACTGTTTTCCACTTTTGGGTTCATATTTCTCGACATGTTTCGAAAGCTTTACACCTTCACCACCGAGCGTTTATATTATAATATTTTCCTGATGATGAAGGTGTGAAGCCTTCGAAGCATGTCGAGGAAAATAAACTGTGGAAAAGGCAGTGTTTTCATTTTTTTAATTATGTATTAATCTCTCTCCGGTCTCAATCTAGCGATTGGTCTGCAGCAAGGCGACGCATCCTCTCTTCCACTCCGCTCGATCCCCGGCAACTCCCTTCAACTTCTATTAATATTGAATCGGAATTTACTAGAGGCAATATTGGAAAACTCATTGATAAGTTTGCATTAGCACGGCCAAAGCAAAAATACGTTATTTTACGATAAAATTCTTATATAAACTCATCATTTTCAAACATCAAACGACCATCAGCGCTTAAGTCAATGCCATAAATATTAATCATTTCGGAAAGGGGAGGATGCTCGTTTATGTATCGAACCCTTTAAATTGATATTGAACAGTACAAGTTCGCTAAATACACTGGCGGGCGTGCGAGGTCCCAGCGTGCACACAATTTATTTTCCGAAGGGCCATTGAAGGTTAAAAAATAAAAGTGATTTCGTCTGTCTCTCCAATGTCAGACTCAAAGAGTATTGTGATTAAATTTATCGATTCGGCAGAGTCTTTTTATTGGAGGGATCGCTTTAATTGTATTTCAAATACTTATTACCTGCCAATAACTTATTTTAAAGGGATTTTTATTATGAAATGTCTACTTTTACTTTCAAGATATGCTACATATCTTATGAAAAATAAACGTAAAAAAGAATTTAAATCAAAAATTTTAGAACTCTACTTGTTTGCTTTAAATTAAATTTAACATTGCCACAGAATATTTTTTATTTGAAATGTGGGATTTATATAATACTTTAATTATAATTACTAACGAAAACCACACATTGAAGATTTTTTCGTTAGATCTGATGCTGCTGAAACAGATCAAATTGTGTGAAAGACGGGTTCTTAAATGTTTTATCCTGAAAATCGTAAATTATTTTTTCTTTAATTTCCTCCATTTAGAAATGTGGGGTAAAAATATAATTTTGTGTATTGTGTTTTATTCTATTTCTTGTAAATCTACATTGACTCTTTACTATTTGGATTTTGAAATCCAAATCATTACATTTTCTACAATATACTCGTATGTTGACGTCTCTATCTATTATTACATTATTTTTATGCTGATGCGCCAAAGCGCCCTTGAGGTGAGCTATTCACGAAAACGGCGCTATACAAATTAGCCTAATTATTATTATTATTATTATGATATATCTATCCATCATTAGAAACTAAACCGTCAAATTTGGTTATGGTGTTGCGATGTTTCGATATATCGTATTAAACTAAGATTGCAATATTTGTCTCAAAGATAAAACAAATCAGATGTTTTATTTCATAAGGCAATAAATCATCTCAATATCTCGGCATTTTTGCATTCCACTTTAGAATAGTGTTGCAAGAAGCGCCGTTATTGTTTTTGTATTTTGTGCAATCCCATCTGCTGCACAATACAATCTGCGATCTGCGTAGGAGTTCTCGGTTGGGTAGAGTTTTCCAATCTGAAAAGATGGCTTTGCAGGAAAAATTTCAGTGGAAAACTTAGATGAAAACAGCCAGGAAAGCCGTTCATTATAAATTGTTTTCTTCCTGTTATTCTAATTCAAAAGTAAGGAAAGCTCTCTCATACAATCTGATGCGTATCAGATAGGTAGATCAAATTGATATATTATCAACTTATTGAAAACTAAGGCATTATTAACACTGTGGAATTACATAGTAATACACTTAGGAAATTGCAAATAATTTTGTTTTTTATGCAAAAAATATTAAAGAACACGACATGTTTCGGAGGATACCTCCATCTTCAAGTGTAAATATGTATAAAATAAAAACTAAACGAAGAAAAACTAATATAAAGACTGATATATAAAGATGGAGGTATCCTCCAAAACATATAAATATAATAATAATAAACAAAGTTATTTGCAATTTCTTAAGTGTATTGATATATTATCATTGTAATAAAGGTTTTAAAAAAAACACTGTCAAAATTTCTTTGTACGTAAAAACACGATATCCACCATAATAATATAAAAATGTGTTAATATTTTTAATTGCTAATTTAAAAAATCCATTTCACAGTTGTAAACATCTATCAAAATACTGCATACACTCAATCTAAAATTAATTACTTACTTCATATGGCCGTACAACTCTTGAAGAGTTTTAACCTCCTTGATGATTTCATTCCAAGCTCCTCGATCCTGCAGTACGTTTAGACCTTCCTAGAAGACTCCGGCCAGCCTTGATAGATTCCAGGTCTTCATTGCTCTGATCTCTCCGGCTCGGCATAAGTGGTCAATCCATGCTAGAAGACCGGCTCTCACGGTGCTCGTTCAAGCGGATGCTGGTATCTAAAAACATACGTAAAATTATGAACTTAAACTCAAGTGGATTCCTAATCATCGTCCCGTTTCAACGGAGGAGTATACAGAGAATGGATTGCTGTACTATCGCATCCATATACACTTCTTAAGATTCCGCTGTATTCATAAAACGTGACAGGTATGCACGTCGATTTTTTTAATTCGAATGTGGCCGCTATTTGTTTGTTTTTATATTCACACTGATTGCGAATATTCATGTATTTTAACCAAATTCACTTGCCATTTGTTTCATAGTCCAAAGCATCTTTATTAGTGGCTCTGTTACAATTTTTCTTAAGACACATTCGTCTGTCTTTCTTTATTTTTTGTTCGGTATTCTATCATACATCGCCTTTAGTGATCTCAATACATGATTTCTCAATAAATTTACTTAATGATATCCAAATGTGGGTGAATTGAATAATATTTTCTCATATTTTTCTGGAATATTCCGTTAGGAAATGTTGGACCAAGTTCAGAGCGTCCCCTCCTCGTTATCTGTCACTGAAGTTGGTCACCAATTATTTACCTGTCCAAAATATTAAATAAACTTTCTAAATTATAGTTCCAACTTTTTCCGAGATCTTTTAATCCGAATGCGAACCAGAGAGGCCGTGTGTACGCGTTCAAATATTTTCGGATTAACCTATGTAGGTTAGTCAGATATTTCAGACCTAAAATATTTCTAGCTATAAGGAATACGTTAACTATTATTTTTAAAACATGTGTGATTTTTAAATCTTTGAAATATTCAATTAATTTCCTTAGCACAAATACAACATATGTGAGGCTATTTATTACGATTTGATTTTAAAAATAATTCAAAGGTACAAGATTACCTTAACATATTGTCTGCGTGGATGGTTGTAATATCCATATACAAGACTGGTGTTGTTCAACAGTTAAAAAATAAATATCATTTTGGTGGATTTTATGTGTTTTGTCTTAGAAGCGACTTTTTTAACAAAGCGTTATCGTGTCTATCATTGAATATCAACTTCGTTTTGTTTAAAAACAAACTCGTTGGTATAAAATCACTTTATAATGTTATCTATCTGAAGAGGTTTAACATCCATTTACTGGACTGGTGGTATTAAGCAGAAAGAGAAAAAATTTTTTTTTTGGCGGATTCGATATTTTCTCTTGGAAACGTATTTTTATAAGTAATTTTAGTGACATATTTTTATTGCGTCTCTAAGTATACATGAAATTTCATATTATCACTGTATATTAATGATGGCCTACATGCGTGGTGAAATGTTAGATAAATAGTACATAATTTAGTAAATAGTATAATGTAAAGGCTATATACGAGTATATACTATATTATACTGTCTTATTTGCGAATTCTCCTGGTCAATTTCTTTGCTGCCGCACTTTTATAATATTTAGTTATGAAACTTAATACGTTGTACTGTTTTGGTTTTAAAATAATATAAGTTTTTCGTTTACGTGGAGAGTTTTGACAGCTGTAAAAAAAGATTTTCATGATTTTTTCGATTTTGATTTTTACTTTATGTGCATCTGTTCCAATGTCAATTTGAATAATTTCTTTGATAACATTTTGAAGTTCTTGTTGTAGTTGGATTGTTTTAAGTGCCTTATTACAGCTAAATAAAATAACGGTTAATAGGTACCTAGAATATAAATTTAATAAACACAAAAGTCTGGATCGCCCAATATTTTGTGGATTATTATGTACACCATTAAAAAGAACATTATGTGTTATGTTATTTTAATTTTGTTATTTTATTTTGTATCATTGTATTTTATATTAGTTGTTTTAGATTATATGGTGGACGTTGGACGTTCGAAATGTGCGCGGGAGATGCTTATTGTGGCGATGAGTTTCGCAACCCATCACACCGCGTCTTCCGCGGGGGCGAAAAGAAATAGATGGAGTGCCGCATCGGTTAAAGTGTGACAGTCCATTATTTCTGCCTACACCTTCGGCGAACCGGTGTGATGGTAATTTATTTAGTATTATATATTTTTTATTTAAGAGTCAATTATGAAATGAGTGAACGCCGAATGAAATGAGTGGCGCGGAGTAATTACCGCGGAATAAGTCCCCTGGGACAAGTTTAGCGCACAATGTGTTTCCTCGCCGCCAGTTTTCTGGACTATTGGAGCGAGAATCATTTCGATTTGTTTCCAACAAAGAGCGTTGGACAAACGGAGCCGATCGCTCTGGGAACCTTTTCACCAGATATAATTGAGTATCTTTCTTCGACCACATCTCGGGAGATGACACTTTTTCCACCCGGCGGTGTCGCTAGCATCTACAGATATATTATCGCGGGAATATTGATGGATCGCTCCATTCACCGGCTGAATGGAGACGCGATAGGGCCTGTCCTCTGCAGGTGGCGCGTATCGCCGTTCTGTAGAAATATAAATACACATTAATGATATTAACCGGCGTCCTTTTCAATATTTTAGGTGTTCAAGTGATGCTTTCAAAGGAAATTCTTGAAAACCTTCATTGTAAGAACATTTATTTAAAAAAACTTATTGTTCCGTATGAAAGGTTCTAGTGTTCCACGTTGCAATTCTCAATACCTAATCGTTGGCCGGGTCTCTCCGGTGACTGTCCGAGGCTCTGTATTCGGTTTCGTAATAGGTAATTTTTATGGGGAGAAGTTATTAACCTCTTTCTAGAAAGAACAGGGTTTTTCTGTAGAGGTTTTCCTTAGGTGGTTGGTTCCGATTTTCTGACGCCAGAAACTCGCCATTGCCCTCTCGCTATTTGCTATGACCCATATAGGTCTCATTGCCCAGGGTTCGTGACGTGGACACTGGCGAGTTGGACTTACTGATAGTGTTTCTGTAGTTATACAACTTGGGGTTTCTCAGTACTTTATGATATCTGCTCTCCAGCAGATCAGGCGCCACCGGAACACGACCAGCCATTCAAACCACTGCCATACTGTTCGAAACCATTTACTAAATTTAAGTTCTTTATTTCATTACTTATTACTAGAAGACGAATCGAAACTTTTTAAATTTTTTGCCATATTAACGTTACAGCAATAATGACGTATGTTTTTATTTTTTGTTTTGATATAATACAGAATAAATTTAATAAAGGTTTGTGCTTAGTGTACAGAAAGTGCTAAATTTGACTTTGATTCGTATATTACAACTTGTGTATGTTATGGTAAATTTGATGTATTTTTTTAACACAGTTACAGTGACAGTGACTTAATACGTTCACCGAATAATATAGTTCTTTTTTATTGTTTCTTGAACAATGATATTAACCTCCATATTAAATAATTCAGAAGAATGAAAACGTCTGTTGCATTGTCATATGAGATCACATTTGATCATGCCTAAGAAAGGCGAAACATCTCATTCCCATAAACTAAAATGAAAATTCTAGAAAACAAAGTTTTCATTCGTATTGATTAAATATTGTGTTTGTTTTACTTTAATTACACAGAACAACTGTTTTAATTTATCTTGTAAATAAGAACCGTCCTTTTACGCTCTTATTTGCCAGCGTTGGAAAAACTTTCTATAGAGCAATTACCTTGGATTGATAAATAAAAGGGCTAGAATTGAAGACTCTTTTCTGCAGAAAAACAAAGTTTGATCGGTTTATGTACGCAGAAATTTTAAAAGCTTTTATCCTTTTTTACCTTCTACAAATGATTAAAGAGAAGAAAAGGTAAATGAAAGTAAACATTTCTCTCTTTAGAAACTCGTTGGTTTTCAGTCTACAAAATCGCTTAAGAAACTTGCTTATGCTCGAGTTTAGTACGAACGTGGCCCCGCCCCTTACTGTCGTACTTATCCGTGTAACTACACAATGCCACCGCAGGCTAGCTTGTACATGTTTGTATAATATGGTGAACATTACCACACCTTACTAATCTAAGGAAATATCTAATTATTGATCTAACGCATGGGCTGTTTGTTACTAGGAACATTATGTTGTCTAGGGATTACAATACATCCTTATACATCAATGTATTGATACATCAAATAAATGGGGAATAATATATTAGGAATACAGCAATCGAAGTCGAAGATGTGGTCAGATGGGGACGTCAAAGACGGCGATACTAGCATCAACATGTAGAAGAAATGAGCTCAAATAGGATACCACACATAGCTCTCCATGGAACGCCAAACGGGCAGGAAGACCCCCGAAACGGTGGAGAGAAAGCTGGAGTTCAGCGTCTCAAGAGGACCCGCCTGAAATAACTGACTCCTGAGTCTACCAAAAGTGAAGAAGAAGAAGAAAATAAATTAGATCCCTTAGACTTATTTGTAAATCTGTATATGATAAGAGTGTCAAATACAAATATTATATAAGAAGTGAATGCGGTGCGAATAAAAGTTTTGATGGTATAGAACCATTTCATAGAGATAAGTATTTCAAGTATAATGTAAAATATTCGATTTATACATTATACTTGAAATACTTATCTCTATGAAATTACTAAATAGGTATAATGTTACCACAAATTATATCCAGATGGGCCCCGCGAAAAGAGACCAAGAGGCAGATCGAGGAAAAGATGGGCGGATTGCGTGGAAGAAGATTGGGAGATAATGGAAGGAGCTGGGGAATGGAGAGAGATGGCCAGAGACAAAAGTCAGTGGAGGACCGTTGTGAGGGAGACCAAGTCCCACACCGGGATGTAGCGCCGAGAAATGAATGAATGAAATAGGTATAATGGATAGCAATGTGATCGAAAAGGAAGAGTTCTTAATAGCGAAGAGTGCTTACGGTCACGTGAGGAGTCGGAAAAATCGACGTGCGTGCATGACAAGATGTATGAATGTAGAGGAATCGAGAGACGTATATCAGGACAGAACAGTGTGGCGTTCCATTCTTTCTGCCTACCCCTCCGGGGAGACGGCGTGATGGTAAGTTAGTTTTAGCTTACAGTTTAGTTTCGTAGATAAAGCTTTTTGATGACCGGTCCGCGTTTTGGCTAAGAAGGACGATGGAGGCGAGGGGCGACTTTGGGATGCGGGGAGCAGAGGGTGATTTTACGAGCGGAACTTAAGGGTTATGTACCGGAGGGGGAGGCGAACGAGGTGTGGACCTAGATCGAGGCAGTTAATCTTGATTCAACCTAGAAGACCGTTCCGTGCATTTATATTCACTTTTGAAAATTATTAATATTTTTATTGAATTAATATTTTATCTAGTGTGAATCTAGATCGCGATAGTTAGCAGAGCGATTGTGGACAGTGAATTTAGACCGCGGGAGTTAGCATGACGTTCGTGAAGATTAATTTTATTTTTGACTATCGATGTTCCTATTTGCAATATTTTCTTATTTAGTATAAGTGGCGAGGGTCGCAGCATTTGTTGTTTAAAATAAATTTAAATAATATTATAATCGGTGGTTCCTGAGCTGTTTACGAAAAGCTAACTTTTTTGCTGACTTCCAAACTTACGTGTTCGCCTTATTTCATTTTAATCTATATTCCTCCTCCTCTTCTTCTTCTATTATTTGAACTCAATGGACTCAGCAACCAATTTACAGATCTAGGTGATATTTTCACTATTTAATTATATTGTTTCGTTGAACGTACAGAAGAAGTTTTGTAAGTCAGAGTTTTTTTTTTTTTATACGATAATATAAATAAAATAATAAAAATGTATGTATGTGGAAGAATCAAACTTCTTGAGGAACCAAAACTTGAGCAAAATTTTCAATATACAGAAATAAGAAGTTAATGAGCGTTTTCATCATTTTCAAAAATGTATTGTCAATACGATATTTCTCCTCATAGTATACAATCTAACTTTTAGATAAACTTAAGGCATTAATACTGTGGAATTCCATAATGACGATTTTTTATGAATTGTTTTTTTCCACTATTAATTTTATTTTTCTCAGCATGTTTCGAAGGGTTTACACATTCATCACCGGGAGAACGATATAAACTCAAAAGTTTATATTCTCCTAATAATAAGGGTGTAAAGTTTTCAAAAAATGTCGAGAAAAATAAACTCAATACTGTAAAAACAGTATTTTAACTCATTAAAAATTCGTCACATATACGAGTACATAAGAGTTCAATAATAGTTTATGTAACTAGGTATTATAATTGTGTCCATTGTTACGGCTCTCTCCTTACCTCGACTAATGCAGAGAGTGGACTTTTTAATTCCCCAGGTTTTCCTCGCGGGATTCTTTCCGGCTACTGTCATTCGATTAGAGACGGGTGTAAATAGGAACAAAGCTTATGGAATACATGGTTTATTGCAGGAGATTATAATTATAAAAATAAATCTAGAGTCAGAGATGTTGTCATTATATAATATTCTACGCTGCCACGGGTCCGTGTAACACGTGGAGGATTATCACGTGCCAGAATTACCACGAAGTCCATCTCGAGGGCTATGGGGTCACAAAGGAATACCAGCAGTCACCTCACTTATAAGCGAGGCTGGTTTCCGGCATGAAGCGGTGAGGTTATTCACGTTGTCTGGACATGGTTTGCGACAACACGTGGGCGGCAATTCACGGGAGCAGAGAAGAATGGCTCTGACCGTAGCGAATGGTATCAACCGAAGCTGATATGCAGTTTGGGCATCGCCATCCTGCCAGTACATGGTAACAAAAAATCTTTATACGGCTGAACTATTACTGCTCCAGCCGAATCCCAACGCATTTCCTATTCTGCTACATTTTGATGAGGACGAAGTACTGACAAAATGAAGCACAAGATGGCGGTCTACTCACAAGACGGAATGGCGGGAAGTGGAGGAGCTCGAGCGCGCGGTGCATAGGGCAGAAAAAACGGTGTTGCCGGAGGGGGTGCGTGACTTTGAAATAAAGCGGCAATGCCGTAGTTGACCTGACAAGGGATAGTTTGAAAGAAGGTTCGAAAGGGTACTTTACTTGCGAGCTACAGATTTAGGCGCGAATACAGTGGCCGAAGAAATCGTAATGTTAACATTACACCATGCACTGAGTCTTTGTTTCAATTTGTACTAAATCTTCCAATTAAGAGATCTTAATGTACATGTCACTAATTATACAATAATGTAACTAGCATACACTTCTAATTCAAAGTTTCATAATTGCGTAATAAACCAATAAAACAATACGATGCCATGTTAGATGGAAAATAATTCGAGTGCTCCAACTCTGATAGCTCCTGTCCTGAAGCGGCAGTAATGTCACATAAAACTGTGTTAGAAATTAATGATTTGATTTTACTGATACTAACGTCTTGAATGTCGTGTTGTTCCCTTATGAATTAATTTGATTTACATCTGCTGTAAACATGCCTTAATGGTAATTAGAATCCTTCTACCGTCGGCAAAGGACTCGAAGATGTCAAGGGTTAGTCCAAAATCGTTTTCTGTCATAATAGAAGGGTTGTGATACAAGGGCGGGATCTTAATGTGCCTACTATAATGCTGAAATCGAGAATCGAAGTAATAGCCTTTCAGATCCAAGACGATTTAATAATCATTACTAGCATTATTATCTTAAATAGATGTTCTCAGTTCTGCCTTTTGCCTAACAATGGCCAGCTTCAAAGAACATGTTACCATTCCAATATCAACTGTGACCTTTAAGAGTTTACATACTTTACATCGTTAAAATGTTTACTTTTTGTAATATCCGTTCTTGGTATTGAAATAAAAAGTTTTGAAAAAAAAATAGAGAAATGTATTTTGCAACAAGAATATTAAAAATGTACGAAGAAATTTGCCTTTAAAATCTATTTAATCTAATCACTTTACATGTGAGAATTTATCCATGGGGAAATTTATAATATGATATTTAGAATAACAAGTAAGGTTTTATTTACGTATTTACGCTGTGAAAAATTTTGTATATACAAGATTATGTAGTTATAATATATAACAGGTCGTTTAAACCACATAACTATACAGCTTTTTCTAGCCATTTATATTGGTTATCATGACATGTGATAGGTAGTTAATCTGTATATCTGCATATTATTGTTACGTGAATTCTACACCAAACAAATGTACGTATGACAATCATACTGTCATCCCCGAAAATCAAACCAGGGACCATCAGTGTAACAGTCATAACCCTGGCCACTCTGCCACGAAGATCGTTTTAATGAGTTCTAAATATTTATGTTGTTATTTGGAATGACATTCTGACGACTGGATCATACTGATTCGGTGATGCAACTGAATGGTTACAATGTTGAAAAGGTGGAAAAGTTCAGATACCTCGGCAGTATGCTTACAGACACCCTTGACCCAGATGTAGAGTTGAAATGTCGGATTGAAGCAGCAAGAACAGCATTTAACAAAATGATGTCACTCTTTTGCAATGATAATGTCAATTTAAATCTAAGACTGAGGATGTTAAGGTCATATTTGTGGTCTGTTCTGTTATATGAGTGTGAGAAATGGATATTAAAAGTAAATACAATGAACCGGTTAGAGGCATTTGAAATGTGGCTTCACCGAAAAATGTTCAGGATCCCATGGACAGACAGAATGACGAACACAGAAGTCCTGAATCGTGCAGGAGTAAATAGAGAGCTGATGACATTGATCAAAGTCCGCAAGATTTCATATCTGGGTCACGTTTTACGAGGAAAAAAATATCGCCTGCTGCATCTAATTTTGAAGGGAAAAATAGGAAAAATAGTGAGGGAATGGACGGGAAACAGAACTGTGGAGGAGCTATTCCGGAAAGCGCAGGATAGGAAAGAGTTTATCAGAGTGATCGCCAATGTCGGGGGGACCTGACAGGGCACTTTAAGATGAAGAAGATTTGAAATATCTTGGCAGAAGTTCATTGTAAATTAAGACAATAGAAGAGTTTTAAATATTTGATATTATTATTTGCATTTGTGTTAGCAAGCGTTGATAATAATTTAAATAATTCATGACGTCACGGTTGATCTTTTTTTTGCTTAAAGAATCTATCGAATTCTTTTATATTACCTATCCGATAGGTCATCTGTATGCGGCATTGGGAACCCGCAGCGGATATTTATATTGTGATTTCCTAAAAACGGAAAAAGGTCCCACTGACAGACGAGTCCTCAAATAGAAGCCGAAGGGTTTAACTATTGGGAAGAGGGGAGGTCTCAATTATGCACGAGTTAGTAGGAAAGGGCAACAATACGATCAGTCCAGAAGCATGTTGAATATTCCAACTCCTTTAAAGTCAAAATACTATTGATATATTATACTTCTAAATAATGTCATGACCCTTACTAACCGGAAGATACAAGACGATTGTGTCATAAGGAAAATTTAGTAAAAATATTATTCATGACTGAAAAGCCGTAAGCCAGTATTCAAAAATCAAGTAATATTTTAGTTATATATCTGTTTTGTAAAAATGTATTTAATAATAATTTTAATGGCTATTAAATATTATAGATAATTCATAATTTCTTCTATATACGCCATACTTTGTGTTGTTAAGATGGTTTATTTCTATTTTTCTTTTTTATACACTTTGTATATACAACACTTAAAAAATAAAATTATATAGTCCTTCTTCAGAAAAGATATATATTTATAAAAAATATATAGAATTGTTGTTGTTTACATGATCTGACAGATGTTAACGTGTAAACAACAATAAATTTATGATATTTTTATAAATATGTATCTTTTCTGAAGAAGGACTGTTTGTTCGAAACATGTCAATATAATTTTATTTGTTAATAAAAGTGTTGTTTATACAAAGTGTATAAAAAAGATAAATAGAAATAAATCATTCATATATTAATTTATTTACGATAATAATTTCCAGCGATACTTTTCATTATTATATTTGAAACATTGTATTTTGAACAACACTTTTTTGCATTTTTCACAAACACGTTTCATAAAATGCACGTCCTTCCTATGTATTGTATATTTTTTTGGGCTGTGATAAAGTTTTAATTATACTCATGTAAAAAAATATTTTGACGTTACGTTTTTTTTATTTATATTTATATCAAGCACATGCTCGTAGATAGCAAAGTCCGATTTTAGAAAATCTGTGTTAGGGCTATTAAGATATAGAGTATCGAAACTAGAGCTAACATTAGGAACAAAAACTTTCTTCGAATGTATTAAGATAAAAGTATCTATCGTGAAGTATAGCAAGGATGACTCTCAAAGATATGAGAGAGACTTGAATGAGAGAGACTTGCCAAATGGAATACAAGGACATCGTGAGATGGGGCAGGTCAAGACGGCGATACTGGAAAGACTACGTGGATAGGATGGACGGTGTAAGAATTACCCATATGGTTGTCCACAACATTTCCTTTGAATACCACCTGTTAAGAAAACCGCGAAAAATATGTAGAGATAGCTGATGTTAGTAAGACTCCCGTTCAAGAAAAAATCATTGACCTCAGGAGAGGTGTATCCACGTTGTTATGTCTTTATTATAAAACTAACTTTTCTCTCAGCTAGAGGCCGCGACTGCTTTTATATTTGTGTATAATCAAAGTTTTATTTACAAATAGGGCATAGAGGATTCCCTCCGCTTAGCTGTTATAGGTATTAGGGTACATTTCGTCATATTATATTTGCTCTTTCAACTCCTAGGGCCTAGGCCCGTCCCTCTTTTATGCGGGACATACGTTAATTCATTTATTTTCTAAATCAAAAGGGACCTAGGCCACATTTAATCTATCTTTTACAATAGAAAAAATAAAAAGAATCTCTCTCTGCATGCTCGTGGTGTAAGTACGGCCTTGCCTATAGAGAAAACTCATTGATTCAAAGCACGCCAATCTATCTGTTACTTGCACTCTCAAAGGGCTTGTGTGAGCTTACCTTTCTCGACTTCCGAAAGGTCCCGTATATAATATATAACACAACTCGATACTCCTTCAAAGAATTGGGATTATTTGTACACAACCGTAGAGGGAGGTAACAACGTCCCAAGAAACTTTTCAATTAAGCCATTTATCCCAGAGCGTTTACGTAATTCTCCGATATTTTTTTGTAATTTAATAATATATTAGAACCTTAATATTAAATTATATTTTTCTAGATTTCTCAAGTAATTTTGGTTTCGAAATATAAGCTCTTACCTCGAAGCATTGTAGTCTAGGCTTTATATAATTCCAAAGATCAAATTAACTGTTCTTAGACGACAGAACGAATGTTTTTTTCTGTGAGCTAATTTTGTACATATTTTTCTTACGCATTTCAAAAGGTTCAGTATTAACTTTATTGTTATGTTCTCTAAGGCAATCGTATAAATAATATTTTATCGTTGTGTAGTCAATAATATCGATACCATTTTTTACTGCGTTGAATTGTATAGTCAATTTATTATTTATTAATATTTTTTTAGAGTTAAGGAATGATAACGAAAGTATACTCGTAAATTTGTATATTATACAACACTCGTGAAGAGATCATAAATAACAAACGCATATATCTTATGAAATTGAACATTTATAATGATGTGCTAAATGTTTTTTTTATTTTGGTATATCAACTGATGTAAATATTAATAAAATATGCAAAGATCTATCTTTTTCTTTTTCTTTTTTATATACTTTGTATACAACACCAAAATTTAAAATTTGTCAAAAATTTTATCATATTTTAAATATCTATGTAATATCACTGAGGAAGGACTGGGTACTCCGAAACATGTCTGATATTTTATTTTAATTTGATTAAAAAGTTAGTGTTGTATACAAAGTAATAATAATATAAAACATGTACAACACAAAGCATGGCGAACATAGAAGAAAATATGCAATGATCTTTTTTTTTAATTATTCAGTACTTGGACAAAAGATCACAAGTAGACATCAAATCACTGAATTGATTTCAAGTGAAAATAAGTATTCATATGCCTTTTCCTAGCACTAAATTATGTGCACGTTTAGTCTTTAAAATCAGCGCGTGGACCGAGTTTAAACTACAGCCTCAATTTGTGTTCACTTACATTCTTAAAATGTACGCGAAAGAATGGTTTGAAATATAGTAGATAATAGTTTTTCTGCACTGAATTGTGATTGATCCCTATTTCTGTATAATATTATCACTGTAGGATAGATTGGCACTAAACATTCATATTCCAGCAGGTACTCCAAAGTGGTTTGAAAAATGTGCAAGTACCAAGCAGTGATCTGATACTGAATGCCGCCTCAATCAACCTAATCAGTGTGCACATAATGCGAGTAATTGTATCCACTCTATTTACGAACGAGTAGCATTATTCTCAAAGCTTTGTGCGATCCATCGCTGGCGCGGGCAGTGCTTGGGGCTTACTAATATTTCGGATTGAAATTTTCCCGTCCGGAATACATCGTCAGCGTATCGTGCAAATGCCGGATGACCGAGAGCAATGGCGGATGTGTGACTTCCGGGTGACCGGTTTCAGCGACACGAGCGCACCTGGTGGTGGAAGGCAAACATTTGCGATACTAGGACGCCATCCGAATAGAATTACCGGAGCGGGCGGGCGTGGGCGCATCCTACTCAATGGTCGGTCTACACGATCATTGGACAATTTGCTGTTTTCCTGCTCCAGAGGTAAACAAGGTTAACTCCTCACGAAGCAAGGAAAGGAACTTCACGTTTGTACATGTTTTTGTTTAAAACTTTTTTTTGTATACGATATACGATTATGAAAGATATTATTTTCTCCTCGAAGATTATTATAACACTTTTACTATTTACAACGACCGTGTTAAATGTTTGAAACGATTTGGAAGAAAATAAATAAAATTAGTTCTCACTAATTCATGTAGGTGGCGACTCTAAAATGGCAATGGGCAGGTCACGTAGCCAGAAGCTCAGATGAAAAATGGACAAGAAGACTGCTAACTTAGAGACCGTGCAGGGCGAACGCAACTACGGTGCAAGGATGATATGAACAGACACGTCAGAATAACCTGGACGCAGTCTGCACAAGACAGAGTGACTTGGAAGCGAATGGAGGAGGCCTTTGTCCAGGAGTATACGGGAATAGGCTGAGGAAGAAGAAGGAAGAATTCATATTTAGTATTTCAACAAATTTGTGACATTTAAAATAGTTCTCAGTAAACTTAAAAATTTCATGCTACATTAATGATTTTTCATATACATTTTTATTCAATTGATATTTAAAGTGCATTATTTTCGTTACATCAACAAAACGACCAGCGTGGCAGAGTGGTTATAACTCTGACTGCCATACCGAAGGTATCGGGTTCGATGACAGTGTGATTGTCAGTGTGATTGTCACACTGTTTTTGTTCTGGTGTATAATTTGTACATGTTATTTTTTTTCAATTGGCCTATAAATATAATATATTATAAGCTTTAACTTACGGTAGTTTACCTGCATTTCTGTTTGAGTGGACGTTTAAAGAATTTATAAATGTTTTTCGGTGTTTGATATTTTTTTCTAAGATACTTGTGAAATGGATGCAAACATTATATATAGTGATATGAAGAGTTACATTTAAAAACGTATTTAATATATGAAGTAGAAAACTTTTCCTAAATAATTTTTTTAAAGGATAGAACCAATTAAAAAATTTAACGGTCATCAAACAAGAGTTTTTAAGGAGAATTAATAAACAAAAATGTTGTTAAAATGAACCAAAACAAGGTTTGATTTATTGAATACAAAATGAGAACGTTCTAGCTTTTCTTCGTGTTAAAATTCTTAACCTCCAGAAAACATAATTGGATAATTTAGTTTATTGTTTCTTGGGCAATGATGTAAAACTTCATATTAAATGATTGATACAAATGAAAACGTCTCGTATTAAAATTTGAGATTTGAGATCGTTAAAAATTGAGATCATATTTATAAATTTAATATAAATGCAAATGAAGTAAGTTAATGTGATTATAATGTATTTATTTATGAAGCTTACTGTTGGGTTATGAACTATTTTAATATCTATGCTGGCTATCATTCCGGTCACAGTTCTTTCAAGCGCATCTGAACTACACGAGAGAACATCAGAGCACGCGAGCTGCAGAGCTGAGGAGATAGTATTGGGCGAGGTATGATAGCATTGAGAATATCTGGGCACAGTTCCAATTCCTCGGTAAATGGAATTTTCACTCATAATAATGGAAAAATGAGTTTCGGCGCGGCGAAGCGTGACCCGGAAAAGCTCTAAAGGAATTTTGTTTCTGCAGTTTTAAAATCGTTCAAAAATATATTCGGTAAAAAATTATCATGATAACAATGAAAATCGTTAACTCAAATAAATATTAATATCATTATATATTAATATTAACTTTAGTTAACGATTAAACTTTTTTATATCTCATTTGATTTTTTTTTTTTAATTAACACAATACCTTATTTTGCTTTCTGAATTAGGATAATTGATTATATCATTGAGGAACGGCGTGACGGTTTATTGGTGTTGTTGATAATCTACATGAATTGTGAACTAGAATGAGACTGACAGGAAGGGGGCCGAAGAGATGGAAGGATGGCTGAACGTCGTCATCGCAAGGCTATTCATTGTCACAAATAGATCATACAACCTAAACCAAGAGTTAGAATACAATAACGTTATTTTTCAATTCCAAAGTGTATTACAGTGGAATTCAATAAACCATAAACCGATTTAAATGCTTCTATTAAACTTATGTATACTCATTAAAGTATAAAAACAAAGGGCAATGACATATAACTGGTTAAAATTACAAAATAGAAAAATAAAAAATATATTCCACAAAAAAAAATACCAACATATGACTCGTGGAGACAGTTTAGTTTTGATACAAAGTAACACATTTTGTAAACTTATTGAAAGCTAAGGCATTAACACTGTGGAATTACATAGAAATACACTTAGGAATTTGAAAATATCTTTGTTTATTATCCACAAAATATTTTAAAAAAAACACTACGTGTTTTGGAGGATACCTTCATCTTCAGGTGTAAATATTGAATAAAAACTAATTTAAAAAAACGCATTTAAAATTCGATACAATAATTTTAATTTAAAAATTAACCTGGGCTAATTGTTATAAGTACAAATAATTGTTTTTTATCAGTAAGAACTAATAAAAAATAATAATACATACCTAATGATAATATAAAAAATTGAGATTTAAAACTGCTATTTAGAAAAAACATAAATTTGATAAAACATACGTCTAATTTATATAGAAATTAATAAATGATTAATTTGCAAATGATTGAGAATGGGAGCTTGGGAGACTAAAAGTAGTCAAAGTATTTAAGGAGAAAGGAGTAATAGGAGGAATCAGATTATTAATCATGTTTCACCCAATTTCATCGACTTAAGGATTTCTAAAGTTTCTAGTTTGTTTAATTTATTGCTATTGTTAATTGTGTGTAGATATATTGTGTCATTTTTATCGAAACTATGGTCGAAAGGTGTAAACACCGAAATTACATAATTATGATTTATGTACAAATCAAAACACGGTTATTTCCACTGATGAGAAAATTTTCTCGATAAGTTTCGAAACTAATAGAACATCTCCTAATATATCATAAGTATTTTTAGTTTACCCGGTCAATTAATGTCCGAAAAAATATACTGAGACTTCAGAAAAATATGTAAATAATAAAATTGTATTGGTTAGGAATCCAGAATACAGATTGAATAAATATAATATAAGATTTTCTTCTATATTCGCCATAACTTTGTGTTGTGGATTCATTGAATAATGTTTTAAACTTAAAAACATTGTTAAAATTTAAGGCTATTTAATATTAAACTTGTTACATCTAAAAAGTGACATATTTAAGTATTATATGAAGGCCGATTGTGTTTTGATAAACGTGGCAAGTAAAGTATGTTATGTTGGGCTTCATGTTCTCTGTGGCCGCTTTATCTGTTTAAACTGGTTTACAAAAGCGGTACACGTTGCTTTGAAAATTTGTTTAATACGGATAAATATTTCTCACGGCACGAAAGCTCCGAATTTCTATTATACGCGATATGTGGGCTGGCGTGAAATTTCTGACTAAATTTTCGGTGAAATAAATATATAGATTGGTTTATGACATATTTCAATGAAAACGCTTTTCTGAAAATATTTTCCAAGCAAAGTTGGTATTATTAACTTTTGCATTTTTATTACACCTTATTTTAAATGTTTCTTCTCCTTTTGGTACGTGGGAACTGACTTCCATTTACTCCCCGACATCCCTCCATTTAAAGCATGATTATCAGCCGGAGGCGGTGGTATCTTTCTTCCCTTAGCACATGACCGAAATATGAGACCTTTCCAACCTTCACACTCGACAAGAGCTCTCTATTGGCTTTGACTCTATGGAGTACGACTGCCTTACTAACCCTATCGGTCCACAGTATACGGAGCATTCTACGGTATATCCACATCTCATACGCCTCCAACAACTCCTCCAGGAAATACATAGTAGAGTAAATGTGGCCTGGCATCCTTGTCATCTTTGCCTAAATTCAATTTATGTCCCGCATAATTCAATTTATGGCATCTTTGTCTAAATTAAATTTATGTCCCACATAGACGGGGACAGGCATAGAAAGTGTACGAGCGAGGCTGACGAAAGGGTGCCGCTGCGTCCTATAACAACCTCGGGTATGTCTCCTCTGGGTATAGCTATTTCCTCGGTACTCTTATTTCCATGTCTAATCTTCGCAGCTTGATACCGGTTAATACTATTGTTATATTGGGTGATGGTCTAAGGGATATAATCTTTGGCTCCTGATCCAGGGGACTTCGACTCAAGCTTGGACACGACGCGTTTTCTCATAATTACGAGCTATTTTTGCTTTGTTTGGAAGTTGTATTATAAATTCTAATAACATACCATTGATTTATATCCTCGGTGTAAAACTTTTTAAAAAAATATTATAAAAATACGTATTTCATTTTTATATTATTACGATTATTTGATTACTATATTATTACGCATTTGTATTCAAGTACTTAGTTGTTGATGTCTGAAGCAGCAGTGATATCTACGGAGAATTAAGTGAACTAACAAACAGGGCCGCCGTTGTGCCTGGCTGCTTGAAAAGGGCTGCTTTGAGTAACAGAAATATGCTAAAGGAGAGCAAAATACAAATTTACAAAACATGCGTTCATCCTATAAAAACATATGGAATAGAAACGAGGGCTGACACCATCAGAACAGAGTCCCCGATCCGTTGCGGGAACGACACTCCGAGACAAAGTAAGAAATTCTGAAATAAGAATAATCTGCGATGGGGAAGACTGAGAAGACGCTACTGGAGAGATCATGTGGAAAGAGCATTTTCTGAAAGAGTGATAAATATAGCCGCAAATAAAGTACCAACAGGAAATCGACCTCCAGGAAGACAACCCAAAAGATGGCGAGACAGTTGGACATCTATATCCCAGGAATATGCTCCGAGAAATAACAGGACGCAGTCCTAAATACAGCAGAAGAAAAATAAGTATTTGATTACTTTCACGATAGTTTATTTATTATTATTAAAATGGAATAAATCTAAAGTGATGGTGTTCGAGAAAGAAGAATGTATGACGATTTGTGATACAAGTGCGATGGGCGAGAAATTGGAGCAAGTTACTGAATTTACGTATCTGGGAAGCATGTTTACAAGGGACGGAAAAATGGAGAAAGACATCGAAAGGAGGGTTGGTGCTGGGAATAAAATAAATGGCGCACTCAAAGTCATTACTGCAAATAGAAATATATCCACAGAAGCAAAGATGGCAGTACACAATGGAGTTCTAGTGCCAACTCTCATGTATGGAAGTGAAGCTTGGAGCTGGCAAAAGAAGGATGAAAGCAGGATAAACGCCGTAGAAATGAGATCACTAAGAAGAATGTGCGGAAAACGTTGTATGATAGAATACCGAACGATGAAATAAGAAAGAAATGTAAGACAGATGACTGCATCATGAATAAAATTAAGAAAGGATCCCTGAGATGGTTCGGATATATGGAACGAATGGATGAGAGTAGAATGGTTAAAAAGTTGTACACAAGCAGTGTGAGTGGGAAAAGAAGCCGAAGACGACCGAGGAAAACATGGCATGACCAAATTAACCAATTACAAAAAGTGGCCAAATTCGAAGTCGGAATAATCGACGTGCGTGCATGGTGCGATGTATGAATGTGGAGGAAGCCCGAGAGGTGTGCCAGGACAGGCCAGTGTGGCGATCCATCCTCTCTGCCTACCCCTCCGGGGAAATGGCGTGATGGTTAGTTAGTTAGTTAGTTTTTGGAATAAACAATTTATTACGCGTTTCAAAAAAAAATTATATATTTTTTTCCGTTTCCGTTTATGTTGACACTTAGGAGAAAAGATCCCAGTCCTGGATTTCTTAGTTTAATATTTTTATGGTGCCATGCTGGATATCCCCAACGTTAGCGATTACTGCAGTGAAAGCATCTCTGTCCTGCGCTACTTAGAACGGATTCTCAACTCTCATCATTCCTGTCCAATCCCTTATATTCCACCTAGGACAACTTCCTTCTGCCAATTCTACGCCGTCCCTCTATCTTGCATCTGATTATATTTTGTACGAAAGTGCGAATTCAAGCTCTTATTTACTCAGTTTATATTATAGATACAAAAAATACATATTACGAGATTATAAAATATCTGAAATAATAAATTCAGGTTTATAAAAAAAATATGTTTAGCTAATACATTCACCAGTCAAAAAATAAAATAAAAGAATGATTTTATATTTAAAAGAACACACGTCTATTTTAAGTTTAATGTACTTTAATTTCAAATCGTGTTGAATAACTATAAAAAGTGTAAAAATAGTTTTGAATTCGAAATTATAGAATTTCTCCATGTTGACCACATAAATTTATCAAAACACTACATTTTAATAAAAAGCAATAAAACGTGTATTATTTCATCTTCTGAATAAATGAAATTTAAATATTTACGCTTTTTTTCAGGGGCAAGGATCCTAATAATGTCCAGGAAAATTCGTATATCCGAATATTTTATAAAAATAATTGTGGAAAGTTTATTCACCGTTCTGAATGTGAAATGTTTATTTGAGCCAAATAGACACGGACCCACAATGATAACACGAAAAGTGTTTCTCCGAAGCAAATATTGTATCAGGGCCTTTGTACTTCCTCGGCCAACAGTTCACCGTCGGCAATCGTTACAGACAAGCGGCACAAGTTACTTGGAATATGAAAATATCAAAGTAAAATTACGGCTCCAACAAATTGTATTTTAAAACAAACTTCCACGGTGAATTACGACTGCCTTTGTATTTAAAAAGTAATTTTAAACATTTTGTTTTATTTTAAAAGTTACTCTCCAGAGTCATTTGCAGGAACTATGCTGATAAACAATCGAGTTTATTGCGAGTTTTGGTTTTTGGAGTTTCAATCTGTTTGAATAATAAATATTAAAACATACAAATGTGTATTCGATAACGAATTGTGTATGTCATTCTCTCAAATAGGACGATTTATATTATAGTTTGAGCTTTTAAAACTTTTTTTTGATAAATTTAAGGCGTTAACACACATAAATGATATATTTTATTTATAAATTGTAAACACTGTATTTTCCACTTGACCGGGGTTGATATAGCGTCAATACATGGTTATATTAGTTATATTTTCCTCATATATCAAAGAAACAATAAACACACAATGGAGTTCCTGATATGCACGATTTATTAATCCGACTAAAGTCACCGGGTTAATAAAAAATATATGTAACTTCTAAATCACATTTAAACCCTTCGAGTGCAGTACGTATTGTAGGCCAAAACGATTTAGATGAAAATGCCGTTGGAAGCTCATTAGCTCATACATCTGTTCCACTGGCGGGTAATGAAAATTGGAATACGGCGGGGAATAGTGAATTCTAGGGATTTTGGGTTCCGAGTGAAGTGAAGGGCGCAGTAACCGGTGGCGGCGGATTAGAAAGGTTTAACTGGTTACGGGGTGCAGTGTGGCCATACCATGTCACGTTCCTCGACCCATTGCAAGTGGACTCAATTTAATCATCCATAAATTATGTATAACCATAGAACTTAAATACGTCAATTGTTATTGTCAAGTGAATTCTGTCAGACGAAAGACAGCGTGAGAATTATGTTTTTTCTTCACACTGTCATCATCATGAATCGAACTCGGAACCTTTGGTGTCATAATTCTTGCGACTTTGGCATGATAACCGTCAAAAAATTAATTTGAATATTAATATTTCAACGAAAATTTGAATTTTCTGCTCTAAAATCCACAATATGAAGATCACAAGGAAATCTAAAGAATCACAATTGGCAACAATACATTCTTTCTCTACTACCAGTGCTCAAATCAAGAAACGTACACTATAAAACCAAAATCATTCTGTATAAAACAATCATCCGAACAGTAGTGATCTATGGGTGTGAGGCGTGGACAATGACAACGAAATCCGCAGAGCGACTGGATACTTTTGAGATAAGGGAATTCTAGGACCTGTGAATGACGGTGAAGGCTGGAGAGTGCGGCATAATGACGAGCTGTACTATATTTACAAAGCTCACTTCCTCTCCACACAGGTCAGACTGAATAGACTGAGATGGGCCGGTCAAGTGCAGAGGATGCCGTCATCACGAACCCCAAAAAGATCGCTGGAGTGGCACCCAGGTGGTAGAAGACCAATTAGACGACCAAGGCTGCGATGGAAGGATGAAGTTGGAAGAGATGGAGCGAATTTGTTACGAGTGTCAGATTGGAGGGTCGAAGCGGAGGACAGGATGAGTTGGAAGCGAAGAATATTGGAAGCTAAGGCTCGATATGGGCTATAGGGCCATCGAAGAAAGAAGAAGAAAGAAAATCCATAATATGGAAGAACAAAGACATGACCATTAAGAGTTAAATGAGAACTATAAAGCCTGCTTAAGACCAACTATAACATATGGCGTTGAGGCAAGGGCAGATACAATCAAGACCAAACAAGTTTAGAGGACCTCCAAGATGAAGACACTGAGGATGATAGCAGCCAAGACACTTATAAATCGCGTGAGGAACACTAGAATTAGAGAGATATGTGAGGCTGAGAATATAATGTAACATGTCCAAAGAATGGACACCACCAGACTCCCATATTGCACTAAGTAATCAGTGACTCATCCTCGTGGAAGACCTCCTAAAAGATGAAAGGACAGCTAGGAGAAGAAACCTTTTAAGGTCTACAACAAGGTAGAAGAAGAATATTTTATTTCGGTTCGAAATGCTTTGAAACCCCAGATCTTAAATAAACTAAAGTTTTACTCTCGAAACCTAATCGATTTTTCTAAAATACACATCTGTTATATTTCCAAGCCTCATTATAAGTAACATGAACATTTGCAATGTGCTAAACTCTATTGTTTGAAAAATATGAATATTTTAATCGAAAATAACAAAATCGTATCTTTTAACACAGACATAAATCTCCATATTAAATATTTATTTTTTATGAAAAGATGTATATTTATTATTGTAGAGAAAGCGTGTTCTGACAGAGTAATAAGCAGAGCGTAAACTAAAGTACCAACGGCCAGCCAACCTCCGGGAAGACCACCCAAAAGATGGCGAGACAGTTGGACATAACAGGACGCAGTCTTATAATTAAATGGATCAAGTAAAATATTTACATTGAAGATATCTATAGAAGTATACTATTCACTTATCATTACTCCGCCGTAAACTTTGTTTCCAAATTCAAATATTACATAAGAAGATTCCAAAATATTTGGTTTCTTAGAAAAGTTGATATATTGTCATATTTCAAAAATTAATATAAATATCTCCAAAGTTTTTTCGTTTGTTTATTGTTAATTATTTTATATAACCTGTTTCAGCTGATAATCACGGGCAAGATAGAGGGACGCCGGGGAGTTTGCATAAAGTCGTTCACCTGACCGCAAAATATATGAGATTGCACAGGAATGAGCAGAGTTCCAAGTAGCTCAGGACAGAGATGCTTTCGCTGCAGTGATAACCAACTTTGAAGAGACCTGACACGATATCAGAAGAAGTAGAATTTCATGTTATGTGTAAGTCGTATCGGGACGAGATACAATAAATAAAGAGTTATAACATCCCTTGGATCATGGCTCCGCACTCTACCCTACACCCTACCCCCTACCCTACACCCTACCTCTACACCCTACCCCCCTCCCCCTTGGCGGAATGCACTAGTGGTGGATACACGTACCGATTAACTGGTAGGCTCGCCTAATGCCCACATGATTGATTCCACTCCATTGATACACTTCCACAGTTATATTGACCATTAAGGAGATTAGCCCTCTGTAATTCTCCAAAATTACATAACTTTGATCGCCTGTGAACGTCGAGTTCACAACTATTAATGTGCATGCATTATTAATTACAATCTTTATTGATAATCGTCACATGAATTTTATACGCCATGTATATTTTAAACTAGAAAAAATGTTTTAAAGTGTGAAAAATATAAATAACCTATAAATGGTACTTCCTTAGTATGGTAAAAACGATGAAATTTTTATTTTTGTTTTTGTATTATTTGAAATTTTTTTTTTCTTCCTGTATTCGCCATATATTGCTACGTGTGTACGGCGGGACATCGTGGGAGAGTCCTTGAGTCTGGGTCCCCCTTGGTTACTTTTTTTTAACGTAAGCCTCGCATGGACGGGAGACGGGCATAGGGAGTGCCCGAGTGAAACTGACGAAAGGCGCCGCTGCGCCTATAACAGCTTCGGATAAGCGGAGGGAGCCCCCTATGGCTCGGCGATGTTATTCGTCATCACTTGTTTAAGATTCACGTTTGAATATTTTTTTTATAAACTTTGTACGTGTAACAAATTTCATTTAGAAAGGACTTGTATGATCCGAAATGTGTTTGTGAAAACGTTATTACACATTATTTAAGTTCTAAAAAACAATTATTTTTTATATTTTTAGATATAATGAAAACTGGCTTAAAAAATTCAGAAAAATGTGTTTTTAAATAAATAAAATAAACAGAAAAAGTTTAACTGTTTGTGTTAGTTTATATTTGTATAATTTCTATGGGAAAACTTAAAGTTTAGTTGATTTGTAAAGATGAAGATTTAATCACTCTTCACAAAATAATAATAATAACCAGTTAATATGAATGAAAGGGTCAGTTTTCTGGAAGTTTTATTATATTTTATGGGGATAACATGTTTCGCCCTTCTAGGCATTATCAAATGTGATAATGCCTTAGAAGGACGAAACATGTCATTCCCATAAAATATAATAAAACTTCTAGAAAACTGACCTTTTCATTCGTATTAATTATTTAATATGGTGTTTTACATAAATGTTCAAGAAACAGTAAATAGTAATAATAACTATAGCGGCGAGCATATACGTAACAACACATATCCGGCTATCCTTTGATATTTTATCTACTACAATATTTCAGTATTAATATAAGATACCTGAACAGCAATTAGTTAAAGTGGGAACACACTCACAAGAGGAAAACATTCCCTTCAATTATGTTAAGAGTAGCTGAAACGAGAAGCCAATATTTACGGAGCAGGGAATCAATAAGGTTGGCAGCGCCGCTCCCCTCGGCTCCCAACAATCCCTACAAATATGACATTTGAATAAATGACCGACATTAGTAAAATTTCAGTACGGAATTAGACACGACCACAAATATCTCCCGCGCTGGCTCGGTGTAACGAGACTTTGGGATAGGTCCTGGCCTTACATTATCCGAATCGGATTCTCTTAATGGCCTAACTTTACCCTTGAAACCACCCCGTTGAAGAGGGGGCGTCAATATGCAGGGATGAGAAAAGCATATAGTTTCATGATATATTTATTATCAACGCACACATTCATTTTGTTCCAGACATGATGGATTAACAATATTCAATCATTTGTACGTAGATTATCACAGTTCGTGCAATTATTCTTTAAAAATAATTTTAAACACTTTTACATTTTGTTTTTACACCAATTTATTATGTTTTGTCGTTCCAACCGGTTTCGCACCCGACGGAGCTTCACATGGATTAAAAAAATAAGCTGTTTGTACCCCTGACAAAGCTCCGGCGGGAGCACAACCGGTCAGTTCGGTAAAACAAAATAATGTGATGTTTAAACAAAATGTAAAAGTATTTTTAATAATGCCTCACTACAAATTAAGTGCTTCATAGTAAAGTAAAAATATAATTCTTTACATTATTTATTAATTGTTAATAACGTGTAAAATCCAATAATGCATATCGATGAAAACGTAAATTTTCTAGAAGTTTTATTCTATCTAACTAACTAACCATCACGGCGTTTTACGGGACTAGGAAATGCGAAATTCCTTAGCTCTATGCTGTATATTGTGGGTATTGTAAGAATTTATAATCGCATTTTATTACTTAACTGGCCTTTCTCTACATTTATGGATATTAACCTTTTGGGAGTGGATTTTTTAATGATTACCATCTAACAATCATACATCGATGGTTACCGTAGAGAAAATATGTTAAAATCGCACTCGGATGATAATATATAAAACGCAAACGAATGTTGTCAACATCAAGATTTTAGAACTAAAATGAAAATACATGATTTTCGTATTTCATACCCAAATTATAATATATTTATTGTTTTTTATATTATTTTCTAACCGATCGCATAAATCAGATGCAGCTATATTGGATCTTTAGATTTTAAACACGTCTTAATGCGCCTTTGAAGTGAAATTCATTTTATTTTTATTATTAATAAATAAATAAATAAAAACTTTAAAATCGTTAAGAACTCTTAATATAAATAAACTAAAACTTTTTTTTAATTTAAGCTTGTTAAATTAAATAAAAACAATTTGAATTTGAAAATATTGCTGTCCTCCAAACAATGATTTTCAGCCATTTTAATGTATTTATTATAAAAAAAACATTAATTTTGTGAATTAAAAATAAGGGTTATAAAAACAGCAATATACATTTTACATGTTCTATATAATTTTAAAGGTATTTCTTCGTTAGACGAATCTGGGGTAACTCTGTATATGATAGTGTCAAATACAACTATAAGAAAGGGTCATTTACGAGTAGATGGTTTGGACACATGGAAAGAATGACGAAATAAATTATATGTTAACCATGTACACAGAAATAGAGATAGTCATCAAATATTAAATATTGGCCACGAGAGAAGTCGGAAAAATCAAGGTGCATGCATAACACGTTGTATGATAGTTAAGGAATGAGGGAATTGTGTCAGGAAACAACAATGTGAAGATCCATTCATTCTGCGAGACAGCGAGATGGTTAGTTAATTAGTTTGTGCCTCCGTAGTGCAATTAATAACACAAATCATAAGCGTAGGACATAGATGCCATTGAAGCGATTGCTTGTTCTCTACGAGTCAACCCTGTTGGAGACTTCTGTGTGTTTACCGACAGGCCGCGATATTCATTTACAACTTGGGCAAACTAGGGCGGTATTCCAGACAGGGCTGTCTGTTCCACACACCTGACAATTGATATTTGTAATCGTCCTGTTTTTGTTCAACTTTACGTTATTGCCTCGCAGAAGCATGAGGAACGCAAATTAAATTTCTAATTTCGGCAAATTGGCTACGAAATTCCATTTCGCTCTTTCGGATATCGGACAGGATGTTTCCTCCGACTGCGGATGGGGCAAAAGGGAATATGATGATTACACTTTTGTAATGTTACCATTGGTATTACTCTTAAACCATTCCGGAACAAAAATCTTTACAAAGTATATCCGGGTAACCATATCATATGGACGTTAAGTAAATATGATTATATGTTATGTTGTTTTGATTCTCGTCATAAAAACTACGAAGGGGTAGGCGAAAGAATGGACCACCACATCGTTCTTTCCTAACTTCAGCGTTCTGTTGACAATCCTTCTTCTTTCGGTGCTACGTCAGGTCCCCCCAACGTTGGCGATCACTGCAGAAAAGGCATCTCTATCCTGCGCCACTAGGAACAGGTTCTGAACTCTTGTTATTCCTGTCCAATCTTTGATGTTCCGCAGCCAGCTGCCTTCTACCAACTCCCCGACGTCCCTGCACTTTACCTATTAATATCAGTCGAAGGAGGTGGTATTTTTCTCCCCTTAGCACATGACCCAAATATAAGACCTTTCTTATTTTCACACTCGACAACTGGCTCTGGCTCTCTGTCAGCATTACTGCCCCTTTCGTTCCACGGTATACAGAGCATTCTGAGGTATATCCACACTTTCAGAGTCCAGGTTTCGCAGCTTTATAGTAGAACAGACCGTATATAACATGGAATCATTCTTTGTTGGAGTTTCAAGTTAAGATTATCGTTGCAAAAGAATGTTCTCATTTTATTAAATGCAGCTCGTGCAACTTCAATTCTCCATTTTATTTCAATGTCCGGGTCAAGCGCTTTAGTGATAATACTGCTAAGGTATTTAAAATGGTTGACCATTTTAACATTCGCACCATTATAGTTAAGTCGCCCAAATGTCATCCATTTGGTATTCTTAACGTTGATTTTCCAGCCCAGATCCTCAGGAGAAGATCGGGTATACTATCAGCTAAAATAACTGTGTCATCAGCATACCTGATGTTATTAACAATAACCCCATTAACCTTCACTCCCAGGCTGAAGTTGATTGGAATACAAGTTAAACAATAGAGGTGACAAAATGCAGCCTTGTCGAACTCCTCTGCGTACAGTTACTTCGTCTGTACTCACATCCATGTCTAATCTCTGCAGTTTGTTACCAGTAGAGATTCTTAATAATGTTTTGGTCCTTAGGATTAATATTGCAGGCCTTAACCATTTTCATCAGTTCTGTGTGTCTCGCTCTATCAAATGCCTTTTCATAATCGATGAAGCATACAAAGACTTTTTGCGCTGATCGCGACATTTCTGCAGCAGTGCAGTGTTGACAATTAATGAAACTTTAATTTGGCCAGCTCACCTTACACTCGTAGAGATACGTTTATTTCAAAGCAAATAAATAAAGTTCTCCCTTAAAAGACAGATTGATGGTTGGCAGTCTCCGTGTTTAGGGAAAGCATTTCATTATTGGGCTTTTGCTAGGAATGACAGCCATTTTTACAGCTTTCTGGATTCGTTTTTCCATACGACCGACACCCTCCCTATAGCATCCACAGCCGTCCGGATCGGGACCAGAGAGAGTCCCACCATCATTTTCCTGGAAGAGATAATCCGACACGCGCTCAACGAAGATGTATCTCTCGAAAGCGCGAGATCATTTCGATCTACATTTTTACTTTGTCTACTCCGCGAGAATTTCATTTCTAATGTGTTGTGTGTATAATTTTAGATAAAAACGTTAATTAGGTTATTTCCTACACTGGAAAACATAGGGTCAGGGAAGCGTTAATATGCATGTTACATCTTTTTCGACACTCTTTCAAAGGCATTCATTATTTTAACTTCTAACTTATTCCCGTTAAAAGCATTTCCATAAAATATAATAAAACTTGTAGAAAATGAACGTTTTTGTTCGTATTAATTATATGTATGTAGAAAGTATACTTCATTATCTTATTATAATTCAATAAGTCATATTCTCATCATACGTATATATCATCTCATCATGATACGTAAAAAATATATAAAAAAATATTCTTTCGGTTGAGTCTGTAGATCCAATATTCATTTATTTTGATATCTTATTACTTAAATTCTAAAAATAAATCACTTTTCAAAACTTCGTTTTCAATTTAATTAATAACAGTAAAAACGATTGTTTCGTGGTTTTACTTGGATTTAATTTATATAATAAATTATATAAATAATAGTAGTCCATTGTTTTGGCCGAAACACTATAATACTTCAACATTATAAACTGTTAAATTATGCAACTCTCTGTTTTTGTGTATCACAATTAATTTTGTTTTTCCTGATGATCTGCTTTACACCTGATGATGTCAACAAAGGTTGACAAAACAGCTGTCGCGAAAAATAAAAATTCATTTCACCTTGCGATGGCATTCACAAACTTAAGAGTTCGAGAATGCCCTCGCAAGGCTAAACAAATTTGTCACTAGTATTTATATAATTAATTATATAAATTAAATCCAAATAAAACCATTAAATAATCATGTTAACGATTATAAATTAACAATGGAGTTTTACAAAACTAATACCCCAGCCATCAAATACTTCATTTTCAATTAATTGGGATCATTTGAAGTAAATGTTGACAATTAATTTTTTTTTAGGTTAAGACATTAACACTGTAGAATTTCTTACTTAATTAGAAAGGAGAATAATAAACACAGTTTAATCCACTTAATTAAGTAAACATTTTTTCGAAATAAAAAGTAAAAATACTATCCACAACATGTTTCGGAGGTGACCTCCATCTTCAGGTGTTAAAATAAATAATTATGTTTTTTTTATTGAATTACAACGTTTTTTTAACTTTGGATGTGGAAAAAACAGTACCTATTTTAATTTATAAAAATATTCGTCAATATGGAATTCGACAGTGTTTAATACCTTAAGTTTATTCAAAATTAAATTAATAAACTTTATTTCCTCCGGTATTTGCCATAACGGCTATATTTATATTTATATAAATAAGATGGAGGATGTCTCATCCAAAACATGTCATAATGGATAATATTTTTATTTTTGATTTCGTGGATTACACAGTGTTTAATATTATAAATCAAAATTGAATATTAAATAATATTGTTAGAACGTAAAGCTCGGATTACATACATATAACATATGCATGAACACTTGTATTGAAGTTGTTCCTCGAAACTTTAATACCATATACAATATTTTGATGGCAAAAACGTAGCTTTCGGCAGAGGATTATTTAGTGTTATTCCAGAGATTAGAAGATTTCGTTAGCGGCGCCTCCAATTAAACGTAGCCGGGGCCGGCAAGTTTCCCCAAACACAAAGACGTGACGAAAGTTGCCGCCCGCCATAGAGCCGGCTAATGACGGGCCCATTGATTGGGAAACTTCAGCCGGCCGGCCGCGGTCCTCCGCCCGCCGCTAATAAGGACAAATCAGCCGGTGACCGGCTATTACTGCGACGACTAACCGATGACCGTTACAACTTTCCCCAAGAAACTGACCGCAAAATAAGTTACGACTGTCGATGTTTGTGTTCTGATAAGCGGCGTAGATATATTTATTTTTTCTAAGCAAGGATCATTAAGATAGTTTAGAAGCATGGAAAGAATGAGTGAAAAATCGTAGTTTGGGGGTGTGGTGAGGGTTGAAAGACGGTGGAATTTCAACCTTTATTCTCGATCGTAATCATACATTAATGGTAACTCGTAATGGAGCGTGATGGACGTCGGCGTAACTACGAAGGGTGTCGGCAGCAGCGGGGCGAAGTCCGGGCGGCGAGCAGCTGATGACGATATTACGCCGGGCGGTAGTGTCGGTCAGCTGAAGCGAAGACTCGCCAGAAGTGACGTAGCAGAGTGGCTTCGTAGATCAGCGGGAGAGAGTTCGAGATCCCTCGTGACGTAGACTTGATAACTTAGACTCGTGTCGGTTAGAAGTCGAAATAATGACTGACGTGTAGATTGGTTGGCTGTACGGCTTTTATATGTTTTGCATCTTTTGCACACGATACTCTGGCGGACAACCTCTAGTAACCTTTGTGTATGAACCCGGGCCCTGATTCATCATTTTTTTGCACACGATCCCCTTCGATCATCGGCTTCGTTAGGCTGAGAATCTATTGTGCCAGGTGTTTTGATTGTCCCTGCAATGTATTTTACCATATGGTGGTACAGCAGTCTGAGTCCATTGCCTCCACTCGTATGATCTCGTGATTTTGGACTTTGTCCTGCAGGGTTTGTTTACCCCACAGTAGTAAAGAAAGTATATGTAAACGATTTTAACGGAACTAGAAATAGAGGAAGATAGAAGAAAACGTGGCACGATCATATATTAATTGTCGGCCGCGTGAAGAATCGTAGAAATCGACGTGCGTGCATAACACGATGTATGAATGCAGAGGAAACGAGAGCAGCACGTCAGAAAAGAACAGCGAACCCTTTCAGAGAGACGGCGTGATAGGTATTTTTTTTCTCAGCATATGCATAGAGTGATATATTTATTCATATAAAAGTTAAGGTTCAAATTCGTTTTATGAATAATACTTTGCAATGATGAATTATTTTTTTCAGAAAAGAAATATATTTCACACGCAAATCTTTTTTTTATATACAGACGAAATCTTATGATACTTCAACATTATTAACTGTTTCATTTAAAACACTGTTATAATATCACAATGTACGAGTATTTTTTTGAATTCCTATGAAATTGTGGGGACAGCTGCTTCTTCACAATTTCATAGGAATTCATTTTCTGCATCATCAGGTGTTAAAATTAATTGAGTTTAACATAAAAAATAAATAAATAAATTGTGTTATTTACAATTTCTTTGTCTTTCTTTATTCTTAAATACCATAAAACGCAGGAAACTGAATTACTTCGGGCACATTCTGCAACTGATTGTCCAAGATAAAATTAACCGAAAACGAAATGTTGGGAAAAAAGAAAATCCTGGCTAGAAAACCTTGGAGAATGTACAACATCCCTATTTAGAGCTGCTGCATCGAGGGTAAAAATAACCATGAAGATATCCATCCTCCGATAAGAGAGGAACAACAATAGGAAACAGAATGATACAACAGTTTTAACTATTAATTGTATCTCAATAGAGACGAAGATGTAAATTGTTTTTTTTTTTAGAAACAGCATTTGGTAGTCGAGGCGTTTACAGGACTTATGACCTGTCATTGGTTGGGTTAAGCGATCGCTTTATGTTAACAACATGCCCCATTCCACCCTTCTTACGACCACCACGTCTGACAAATTTTTGAAAGATGTATATATGCTACTACGTTAAGAACACTTCATATTCTGTTTCCAAAAAAAAACCACAATTTACATCGTCGTCTCTATTGAGATACAATAAATCCTTAAAAATGATTAACCCGCCATGGGTAAAATCTAGTATTTGTATACATTCAAAAAAAATATATAACAGTGTTCCAAATTAAACGGTCAATATATTTTTACTAGAGAATTAAAATAGAAGCCTCCCAAATTAGTTTTTGATAGAGAAATAATAAACCTATCAAGCTGTTTTTTTTTTATATTTTTCAAATGTGGCTATTATCGTACGATTTCATATTTGGTTGGAGCTCGCGTTAGGCGATAAATTACAAAAAAAAGTTGAAAAGCATTATATTATAAAATAATAAAATACACTTTTGCTTACGTTGAATATAAAAACAAATGATTTCTTCAAAAGATTTTTAAAACTATATTTGTAACTAAAACCCTAAAAGAAATTCTAAAAGAAGCGTAAAAATAATCGTAAAACTTTTTTGAGGTCCGCTTGTATTACATTTATTTTATTTGTGAAAAGATCAAAGCCGGTAAACACGAGACGGAAGGTCGAACTTGGAGGAAGCGAGAGTAAAGAGGTAAGAAAACGTATTCAAAGTTCAATTTCGTAAAGAACCAAAGATCCAAATTGATAAAAAATAAGTTTTTAGCTTTGCGAAATCCAGTTTTTATGTGCTGGACCCTTTTGGTTATATTATTACGTGATGTAAAAAAGTTTCTTGGGTATTGCGGACTAAGGATGAATATGGCATTCTAAATTAGTGTCATAAAATATTATTTTTAGCAACATTTTGAATGTATACAAATTCTTGTAGTCAAATACTGGATACAAATACAAATTTGGATACAAATACTGGATACTAATACTGGATCTTGTAGACAAATACTGGATATATACAAGTTCCAAGAAATTGTCAGACGTGGTGGTCATAAGAAAAAAGGAGGAATGGGGAATGTTGTTAAACATAAAGCGATCGCTCAACCCAACCAATGACAGGTCATAAGTTCTGTAAGCGCCTCGGCCACCACATTCTGTTCCCAGAAAACAATTTACATCTTCGTCTCTATTGAGATACAATTAATCCTTATAAAATAAATATATTATTTTAAGATTTCTGAAGTTCCGATATCAAATATATACAGGTATTTATTTTAAATGGGGATCCTAGAGATGGTTTGGACATATGGAATTAATGGATGAAAGAGGAGTTTAAAAGTTTTATATAAGAAGTACGAGTAGAAAGAGTTAAGAGTGAGTGTCAGAGCATGGCATGACCAAGTTAATCAAATACCAACAGTTGGCCACATTCGAAATCGGAAAAAATCAACGAGCGTGCATGTTACGATGTATGAATGTAGAGAAATATTTGAAGGTGTATCAGGACAAAGCAGAATGACGGTCAATCCTCTGTGCCTCTTCTTTTGAGGAAATTCGGTTAGTTAGTTAGATAATTAATATAAATGACAACTTTGTTCTTCTAGAAGTTTCATTAAAAATTCTTCAAATTTTTTAAAATTAAGTTGGGCTATTTGTTATAAGTACTAACAATTATTTTTTTACAGTAAAATAATAAATAACAATAACATGATGATAATATAATTTAGAAAAAACATACATTTGAAAAGATATAATTTATATAGAAATTAATAAATGATTAATTTGCATTTGATTGGCAATGAGAGCTTGGGAGATTAAATGTAGCCAAATTATTTAAGGAAAAAGGAGTAAAAGGAGGAATCTGATTGTTAATTATATTTTCACCCTATTTCACCGACTTGAGGATTTCTAAATTTTCAAGTTTGTTTAATTTATTGTTATTGTTAGCTGTGTGTAGAAATTTTGTGTCATTTTAATCGAAACTATGGTCCAATTTAATACAATGGTTAGTCATCTCAGAAAAAACAGAATGTTTAGTGGAAGCTTGTTTATGTTCATTGATACGTGTTTTAAAATGTCGTTCTGTTTTGCCTATGTAAAAAGCATCACAATCTTTACATTTAATTTTGTATACGCCACTTTTATGCCAAAGTCTGTTTTTTTGTTTTGTCTGAAACATGTCGTGTATTTTAATCATTTTTATTAAAAAGTGGTTTAAACAATGTTTTTTTTAATTCCCAAAGTAGATATATTTATTTCTAATTCAGGATTTTAAGTATTTTCAAATGAGGAGTTGATTGTAGAAACAGGGATTTGCTTAACGTGTGTGTTTTTTTTTAAATATGTATATGATTTATATGTATGTATGTGTGTGTGTTTTTATATGATTCATGTTTTGTTTACTTTTTTCATTTACTCCTTATTGGATCTCGATTGTTAAATTTATTTATTTAAATTTGTGTTATAAAGATATAAAAAACTTACGTGACAATAATTCTCGTTTTTTACGAATAGTAAATCCATGTGTTTAAAAACATTACATTTTTATTTAAATATCAATATTAAATCAATTAAAATGAGAGATTCGTCCTGAAATGTAACGATATAGGAGTATGATAATTATTTAATAAAAATTGATCAACAAATCGAGATATTCAGATTTACTCGAGATTTTACATAAATTCTGTGCACATCACTAGATGTTAGCTTAAAGTTTGAAGAAATTCTGAAGAACGTTAAATTCTAGATCTCCGCAAAGTTTGACAATATCATCTGTAGCCGGGCCCGAGTCACTCCGCAAAGTGCACCCATCTTGTGATATAATTTACTCTCAATGACACCCATCGGAAATAACCCCAAAAATAAAAATAGAAGCCACCAAACTTATTAGCTTTCAATCAGAGATGTCCCCCAAGCTGAAATGTCAGCCCTACATATTTACAAAGCTTGTTCGGGTAAACATATCCTATGGACGTTAAGTACATAAAGATGATGATACTCGTATATTGTGACTACCTTAGTGGCAGAGTCGTAAGACCTCTGACTGCCATACAGAATGTCCCAGGTTAAATTCCCGGCGATGACAGTGTGATTGTCACTCTGTCTTTGGTCTGGTGTAGAATTCACGTGACGATAAAATGGCGATAGATTACCAACCTATCACATGTCACGAGAATCAATATTATAGCTTAAAACAAATCGTATTCCATAATTGGGTTCAAACGATCCAAAATCCGCATGTTGAACACCATTGCATTGTGATATCTGTTGTATACAAAGTTTAAAAAAAAGGTAAAAAATATTAAACTGCTTTGATTATTATTTTATGCATATTATATCATCATGAGAATTTATTATGCTTCATACAGCCTTATATGAATACTCAATATATTATATTTATTGATGTTTAAGCAATGAGACGGCCTTCGTGGCAGAGTGGCAACAGCTATGAAGTGAAGGTCCCGGATTCGATTCACGGCGATGACGCCAAAATTCTCATGCTGTATTTGGACTTGTAGAAATTAAGTAACAATGAAAATGGTGATAGATACAATAGCTATATCCTTTACATCGATTTCATCACATTGCAGAGAATTTATTAATGTCTGATACATACTAGTTTTTCTTAAGTATTTAATAATGATGAAAACGTTCGTTTTCTATAAGTTTTATAGAAGTAACTTGGTTATTACGAGGAATATAGTACCGATATGATTTGCTCGTTATAACCATTACTCTTTATATCAGAGAAAAATACCCATCACATTAAGACTTAAAGTATATGTTTCCTTGTTATATCCGAGATCTCGCTATTTCCGTGATCGTATTAACCGAGTTAGACTGTTTGGTATGTATTTTTACGTTAACCAATTGCATTTATTAATTTTAAATCGCGAAGTGTGGTATTAATGAAAAATTGTTAGAATGGTATGTGAGTATTTTTATTATTATTTTTTCTTTTTTTGTTGAATCGCTCTTTACATCATGACAGTATGAGCCAAATCGATGTAAAGGGTATTATAGCTATCATAGTGATTCTCGTGACATGTGATAGGTAGCTAATCTATCACCATTTTATTGTCACGTGAATTCTACACCAGACCAAAGACAGTGTGACAATCACACTGCCCTCGCCGGGAATCGAACCCGGAACCTTCGGGGTGGCAGTCAATTCACTTACCACTCGGCCACGAAGGTCATCAACTCGAAATTTACTCGTATAATTTTAAAAAAACTCTTAATTCTTAAATTTTCTAACAAAAAATACTGTTTGATTTAATCAAATCTCGAAATGAAACCTTTTTACTAGGATTTGTCTTTGATACGGTGAAATGTTTTTATTTAAAGCCCAAATTTCATTTAATTGTAATTGCGTAATTAATCATATAACAGTGAATAAGTTAATAGCAGAGTTGTACATGTATTGTTCTTGTTATAGTTGATTTTATTAAAACAATGACAATCACTTCTCTATGACACAAAGGGCCGCGAGACTCCTTGTGCTACACTTTGCATTGAATTGGAAACAAAAGCTCCGTCTTTATTACCTGAGAATTCCTCGAGTACAGGGACTTCGGCAATAAGAGAGTGTACCGCCCTGGTTCAGGGCACTGAAAGGTGGTCACTTACCAAGTCTTATCAACTCATTCAACGGCGTAAAGTTTCTTGGCTTTTGTGAAATATGACTGAAGAATTATGCACAACTTCGGAGCGGGCAGAACGAGCAAAGTTCTGAAATATGAATCTAAAATAGACATTGGTCCGGATACTGTATCGCGAGAACACTTAGAAACTGTTTCACGATTCATTGACTTATTATCTCAAAACTACAGGTGATGTTTTATTTACTGATCAGGTGAAATATTCAAATAACAAAGGAATATCCTTCTTATTATCATCACGTTGACTTAATAAAGATATTGCACATAATATGGAGCTTAAAATAATATTCGTGAAGCTGCGTTAGTTTAGACATATGAAACGCATGAATGAAAGAATAATGGTTAAGAAAGTATACGTAAACAATGTGAATGGTGGCCAACCATTGTTTCAAGTATGACCAAAGTTTTGATTTAAAAGACAACATTTTAACACACAATAAACAAGAGCACTAAATTTAAAAAGCTTGAATCTTTGGGAATCCTCAAGTCGATGAATTTGGAAGAACAAATCAATAATAATCAGATTCATCCATTTACTCCTTTCTCTTTAAATACCCTTTCCACTTTTACTTTGCCAAGCTCCCATTCCCAATAATAATTTATTCCCGTTATTTTGAAATGAATTTATGTACTTACTTATTCCCTACTGTTATGAGTCCCTGTAATTTTTAGTGATTAGTAATTATGTTTATTGTGTTGATTTGTAAATGTGTGTTTTTCCCCCCACAGTTATAAGTCCTTATTATTTTTAGTGATTAGTCATAATGATTCTCTCTTAATTTATATTTTAGATATATACGTACACCTAAAAATGGAGATCACGTCCGAATCATTGTCGTGTTTTAATATTTTTATTATTGTTTTATAAAGATATTGAATAAACTAAAGTGAAAAATATATAATGTTGTGTTTCAAAAATATTGTCCACCGCATGTTCCGGGGTGACTTATGAAGTAAACTTAAGATACATAATACTATCATATTATATATGAAGTAAACATAATACTCAAAATACGTTTACTTTATAAGTCAGTCATTGTTTTTGATTAAGTTATATTTACACCTGAGGATGGAGAAAGTAACTAGCAAAACATTTTGTGGATTAAATTTTTATACTTTGTAAATATATTTAATAAATAAAGAGGATAATATAGTTATAAAAAATATAATAAATGTTCTATTATTTTCTTCAGATTTGCTAACATCGACATATGAAAGCCTATGTAAATATTTATAAAGTTAAACTGACCTGAAAAGAAATATTCCTCAGGATCTGGATACCTCGAGTGATGAAAGGGATGTCGTACCAGATGTGTGTAAACAGGTTCGTCTATTATCTGAAATGAGTAAACAGTTTACAGTTTATATATAATATTATAATTCACTCAAAGTCATTACTGCAAATAGAAATATATCCACAGAAGCAAAGATGGCAGTAAACAATGGAGTTCTAGTGCCAACCCTCATTTATGGAAGTGAAGCTTGGAGCTGGCAAAAGAAGGATGAAAGCAGGATAAACGCCGTAGAAATGAGATCACTAAGAAGAATGTGCGGGAAAACGTTGTATGATAAAATACCGAACGATGAAATAAGAAAAAAATGTAAGGCAGATGACTCTATCATGAATAAAATTAAAAAAGGATCCCTGAGACGGTTTGGGCATATGGAACGAATTGTAAAAAGAAAATGTAAAAAGTTGTACACAAGCAGCGTGAGTGGGAAAAGAAGCCGAGGACGACCGAGGAAAACATGGCCTGACCAAATCAATCAATTACTAAAAGGCGGCCACATTCGAAGTTGGAATAATCGACGTGCGTGCATGATACGATGTATGAATGTAGAGGAATCCCGAGAGGTATGCCAGGACAGGTCATTGTGGCGATCCATCTTCTCTGCCTACCCCTCCAGGGAAATGGGGTGATGGTTAGTTAGTTAGTTAGTTAGTTATATTATATTATAATTAACAATCCATCAATCAACTCAAATTTACGTTTAGAAATTGGACACAAAAAATTATAAAAAAATATTTTTAAAAAACCTTTAAATATTATGTTACATAAACATGAGTTACTTTTCGGAAAATTTCCATCATACAAGTGTCATCTGATATTAGTTTATTCAAGCCGCGCGGGAGCTGAGGTGATGAACGTAAAGAAGGCGGAATGAGAATTTACACACGTTTTGGGCGTAAATGCAAATTTATGGTCGTCCCTCGGTACACGCCTTTCACTGTTTGATCACCCTTATTCTTAAGCGGCTCGGATAATAAGCTTAGGCGCGTATTTACAGCGGAGCGCATGCGAGCACATTTTTCCCTTTCCTTTCAAGCCCAATCCCAAGAGGGCCCCCCACGAGAGAGACGGATTTGTTTTTTTATTATTACAATATTAACTCAAGATATACTTTACCGCCAGCGAAAACAGTGTGAAAAAAAATTTAACGCAGTCATTGATCTGGTAGAATTCACGTGACAATAAAAATGGCGATAAATGAGACACCTATACCATGAGAATCAATAATTAAAAATGTATAAAATAAGTGAGTTCAAATAACTTGTTATTTACAAAAACGTGAAAAGCAACGGAAAACTACCACTTTAAAAAGCCCTTAGACATCCTTAAAATCAGCAAAGTTGTAAAAAAAAACAATTCCTAAAATTGAAACATTTTAAATAAATTATTAAATAAATCTGTCTTACTTGGATCTTGAATTCTTGGGAGTACCGGTCTGAAGTCATAGGCAGCATGAGAAGCAGGGAGAGATGCATCGAAAGAGCGGCCGCAGTCATGAAGATGGCAGCTGGTCAGAAGGATGGCAGCAACGGCCAAATGAGTGAATACGATAGTCAGGAACTATGGTGGCGGCACGACAGGTCAGGAACCTATTCAGACAGAGATTGACATTTTATTTAGCTGGTTGGCTGGCAAACATACGTAAAGAGCGAAACACAAATTGCGTGTGAGAGCGTACTCCGTGTGATATTTCTTCCATGTTGAACCACCATAAAACAATTAAACCACGCACGGCGATGCATATTTATTTATTTTCATTTTACACAAATGACATCATCTTCTTCTTCTTCCTCAGCCTATTCCCGTCCACTCCTGGACAAAGGCCTCCTCCATTTGCTTCCATGTCATTCTGTCCTGTGCAGACTGCATCCAGGTTTTTCCGACGTGTCTGTTTAGATCATCCTTCCACCGTAGTTGCGGTCGCCCTGCACTTCTCCATGAGACATAACAAACAAAAATATTTAGGCGACTCCTTAATACATTGCACAATTACATGCTAGCCAATAAATAACAGATCTTAGAGGGATCCCAAATATGTCAACGTTAGTGAGGCAGTACTTTTTCCAGAATTGATAATATATTTTTATGAATACTGCCGCACTGACACTCAAAATGTCCAAAACTGAGACGATTAAATTCAACGTATATCACTTACATTTATATGGAAAGGTCTAGTCTACAGAGTCAAGGTTGCCCAACGCGCCATGGAAAGAGCCATGCTTGGAATAACCTTGAGGGACAGATTTAGAAACGAATTTATTCGACAACAAACCAAGGTGACTGAGGTGGCTCTACGGATAGGCGGGCTGAAGTGGCGGTGGGCTGGCCATATCTGTCCGAGAACCGACAGCCGACGGGAAAGACGGGTTCTGGAGTGGAGACCGCGTACAGGATTCCGTAGAGTTGGACGTCCCCCTGCCCGCTAGACCGACGATCTGAAGAGGATTGCTGGACATGGATGGATGGGAGCGGCAATGGATAGGGAGCGGTGGCGGGCTTTGGGAGAGGCCTACATTCAGCAGTGGATGACAGCCGGCTGATGATGATGTATATGGAATTTTTTAAATCATCTCATATTCTGAGAAGTACTGAAGCAATAGCCAAATACAGAAAATTTCAATTTGTTGTGAAATACAAGGACGCCATCTTATTACAATTAGATTTAACGGAAAAAAACAGAATAAATTTATTTCAAAAATATATGTTTTAACAAAATAAAGACTTGTTTCATCGAATCTGACAGTTTTCGAATTATATTAATACCGAGAATGGCAAGAGATGCCGATGGAAAATTGCTTAATTTAAAGAACGAAAAACATGAATTGGGAACATTTTAATGTATCTCACCTCCCGAAAACTACTGAAACAATGACCAAAATGCGGAACATTTCATTTTATTGTGAAATACTTCAAATGACAGCTCCCCACAGACGCCATCTTGTTTCAATTGAATTTCAACGAAAAATACTCTTCACTAGAAAATATTTTTCATTAATTTCAAAATTACATCTATTATTAAAAAAACGAAAGGCTTATTTCTTCAAACAAATCGTTTTTTGGAATGAAAGTAATTAACAAAAAAATTATTTTCAAATTCAAAATACTCAATTTGAAGATTTATGTTTAGAATAGTTTAATAATTAAAAATTGTATCACAGTGGGCAATTTCAATAAAGTTTTTTTATTTTGATAATAATAAATTTAATAGTCCATTGCTTTGGCCGAAACACTATGAGACTTCAACATTATTGCGGTTAAAATTTAAAACACTGTTATATTATAATATCACAATTTATTTTTATTCACTGAGAGTGTCGCGACAGTTTGTTGTAATACTTGATAATGCCAACATCGGTTGGCGAAACAGCTGTCGCGACACTCTCAGTAAATAAAAAGAAATTATGATATTATAACAGTGTTTTTAATTTTAACAGTAATAATAAATTTAATATAGTTGAAAATAAATTAAGAGATTAAATTTTTAGATAGTACATATACGAGTATATAGTAACAAAATTCGAAAGAAAATGGCATATTTGTATTCCATCACTTTTGAAAGTCTTCGTGTTTGGTATCCTTACTGGAAGATGCTATATATTCTATATTCAAATTTTTATATGTACCCACATATATTTATAAAATATTTGTGTAATTAAATCGCCTTAATGTCTCATCTCAATTCTGTAAAAATAATAAATAAATGTATAGTTTAGAGTACACTGTTTTCATAATCCTATTAGTGTTGCACTTCCAAAATAGAAAAACTTGTTTTGAATGTTTAAGTAAAGCTAATCAGGGAAAGACCGAGAGATGCTGTTGGTAAATTAATTAATTTAAAGAGTTCTCTGATGGAGGATACGCCGTTCGCTTGTTATGCACGTTTCGTGACGTCAGTCTGACCCTTCCTCGGAGATAAACCCGGGACACGGGATATCAGACTACTTAAGATTACTAGCGAAGTTTGGGGCTCCGTACAAGACGTAACTTGTGGCATCAAGTTATCAAACCCGCTCCTGGCTGTTATGTTCTTGGAAGAATTTATTCATATTAATAACACTTTTTGTTCTAACATCACAAAATGTAACATGTTTTTCTTATTAAAGCTGTATATTATAACCATGAGGCGAACTGAATGTAAGTCAATTACCTTGGAAGTTATGAATATTGTTACAAGACTAAAATTTTAACACGTTAGCTAACTTACATAGTATGCAGAATTTTCTTCATTAACAATCCTCCACTGCTTCACTTACACTTGCCACATTTGCGCTTCGATTACTTTTTTGTTTGTAAAATATTAATTCTAAATTTGTTACTATTAATATTTCTAACTCCAAATGTTTTAATGCTTCGCCTATTTTGCCACGACTTATTATTACACAATTATTAATATCATGGTGTAATATAATGAGCATCGACCACAGTGAATAGACAACCGATAGAGTATAGACTATTTCACAATAGACGTCTAGAAAAAATTATTACACTTTTATAAACTCTCAAATTAGATCAGAGTTTAAGAATACTTTTAATGAACATTATAATTTAAAACATTTTTTTGCCATTTCCATAAACATATTTCCTCATCATTAAATCTACAGCACAAAGTCATTGCAAATTTAAAATAAATTACATACTTCTACTACTCTCCTCTCTTGAACCAATTTAGAGAATGAATAATCTGACTTTTAATATAATAAATGTTTCTGAAAATGGGAATAGATGCGTAAATATATTCAAAAATAACAAAATTAATTCAATATAAGTAATTAAGTATTTTTGGTGAAAAAATATGTATAGAAAAATATAAAATATGATTCATAACAAAATTGTTTAATGCAAAAAGAATTATTACTAACTAACTAACCATCACGCAATTTCCCCGGAGGGGTAGGCAGAGAGTATGGATCGCCACAATGTTCTGTCCTGGCATACCTCTCGGGATTCCTCTACATTCATACATCGTACTATGCACGCACGTCGATTATTCCGACTTCGAACTTCCGACTTTTAGTAATTGATTAATTTGGTCATGCCATGTTTTCCTCGGTCGTCCTCGGCTTCTTTTTCCACTCACGCTGCTTGTGTACAACTTTTAAACCATTCTACTCTCATCCATTCGTTTCATATGTCCAAACCATCTCAGGGATCCTTTATTAATTTTATTTATGATGCAGTTATCTAATATTGTAAATTCTATCTATCCAGTAGGCTATTCAGTGGTTCGTTTTTAAAAGCTGAATATTTTTTTAAATATATTACTCTTTTGCATTATTATTTGAAACGTAATTTATTGTCTACGTGTGTGTATTTATGTATCTTCTTCTTCTTCTTCTTGTCCTATCACACCTCAAGGAACCTTCTCCACCCGACTCTATCGCATGCCTGATGCCTAACATCATCCATCATCATATATTTAAGTAGAATATATAAATTTGTAAAATTATGATATTAAACATCAAACACCTGTTCCACATAGGGGATAAACGAGATGCTTATGTCTTGCTCTATCACGGTTAATATTATTTAATAATATTGCTGCATGGTGGGGTGTGCACATACCTGTGTTATGTGATTACTAGAATTAACTTCAAACTATTTTAGGGTAAGCAACGCGAAGTTTTGACTACAGCGTACATACGCCTGAGGCCAGCCGATATTGAAATCAAAATATACGTTTATAAAGGAGTCAGAGGAATCGACGCGCGTGCATACACGATGTATGAATGTTGAGGAAGCGAGAGAAATGTGTTAGGAAAGAAAAGTGTGGCAGTCCATTATTTCTGTCTACTCCTCGGGGAGACGACGTGATGGTTACTTAATTAGTTGGTTTAGTTAATTTTAAGAGTACAATTATTTTTATTATTTAAAACTTTTGTCTAAATTCCAAACGTATGAAATGCTAAGAATTCCAAATGTTATAAATTCTTCAAAAGCCTTCCGTTAATTAAACTGGGGCAAACCTTTACTAGGTAGTGCTGGCTGCACCTGGCTTCACAAAATAGAGATGATTGGAGACCTTTTGTTTTAGCCATGGGCAGCTTCAAGGATCACAATCCTCAAAGGTGAGGAAACGGAGGAAGAAGATGAAGGATACCTGCTTTTAAAATTGTTCTCTATAATAAATAAAATTACTATTAAGAACATAGAGGAACATTATAATAACGTTCATCAATCAAAGTCAATTTGTTTTGAAGACCAGTGTTTAATAAAGTAAAAATACAAAAACTATTATTGATATCATAAAAATATGACAAAAAATTTCTTGATTTCTTCGTATTCTTCTTCATGGTAACAATCCTGCGGAATGGTCTGATAAAAGCTTCAATCATTTCTTCCACTCAGTCCTGTCTCCAGCCTGACTTTTCATTTCTGTATAACTGCCACAGCGCATGTCTCTTATCACCTGGTCTATATAGGTGTTCCTTGGGCGACCTCTACAATTTCTGCCCTCAACCAATTGCTCTGCGATAGTAATTAGCAAACCGGATGCCTAATTTTATGGCTTATCCAGTTTGCTCGTTGCTGGGCAATCCTTTTGAGAATTTGACTCGTTTCTTTGGCACTTCTCATTAACTCGCTGTTTTGGATGTGTCCCGATTAATGGGTCCGCATCATGCGTCTGCAGCACCACACTTCAAAAGCATCTAGACGTCTGCACTCACTAACCTTGTATATTGTTACAAATTCATTTATTTGCACACTAACGAAATAAAAACATTTCGGGACTTAATAATTTGAATGCGCAAACTTTGCTTTAAATTTCCAACTTCTTTATAATAAAAAAATGCTTTAATCTTATAAGTTAAAAAGAAATTCCATTCCTAAAAACATTCTAAACTAATCGTCTCTTTGCGAATTGAATGAAAACAATTGTATCCAGCAGCTATCCCTTCCTCCCCCTCTGCGGGTCGAGGGGGAAACTAACGTGCACTGTGTTCCGATTTCTTCCCCTGATGGCGGTTCATCCCCTTTCCACCCTTAGCGGATCTTTAAAGGATTCCGTTACACAGGGTTTTAAAAAGATTCTCCGGGTTTTACAGACATTCCCACTAACTGAACTCAGAATTTCTACATTCAGTTTCCAAACTGAGCTGATTCCTAACGATTCTTCCCATACACGTTCGATCGCGGCAAATAAACCTGAATCTATCTGGATGTGGTGCAGCTTTAGGATGTTTTCGTCTGATTATTTTTATATATTCAGTTATTCTTTTATTGAAAAAATATGATTCTCAGTAGAAAACTCTCTTCACGTACTCAGTTTATAACACAATACTAATTTTAATTGCATTTACCTTTATAAGCTATTTATTTTTGTTGTTGCAATTTGACATGTAAAAAAAATGTTTAAATTCATTTTTTGCCGGTTCTTCTTCTTCTTTTTTACTCTGATCTACAGTCCTAGGTGGACCTCGACCACCTCCAAAAAGTTACTACATCATGAGCCCAATACTTCCACTCCTTTGGTCTGACTCCCAACAATTGTAATTCCTTCAGAAAAACGTCCAGCCAACGAAGCCAGGGTCTTCCAAACCAGCGTCTTCCCTCCGGTCTTGTAAATGTCAACTGTGCGGATGTTGACAGTTTCATCATTCGTACCTGATTTCCAGCCCACCTAAGTCGTTGGAGTTTTATAAATTTGACGACGTTCGGTTAGTTGTATAGTTCTCAGAGTTATGCCGGCGTCACCATATATTATCCTCACGGACTAGGCCCAAAATTCATATTTGTTTTAACTATAAATTTCTAAATTACATGATTCTAAATTTCACTTATTTTATAATTCTAAATTCAAAAATTATCAGATAATATTGATTACTCATACAAATATGTTTATTCCAGAACTGTTCAGCATAGATTGTTCTATCTACCGGTTACCAAAACAAACTTGCATCTAGTGATGCATCAGCCTCCTTAATATAATCAGATCGACGTCTTTCATATTAGTGAATGTACGAGTACTTTAAGAACTTTATAATTCCCTTCACTTAAGTGGGAACAATAAGTATTCTTAACTTTAGTAAGATATTGTATTCTTAAATTCGAACCATCTCTCATGCGTTCCTGATATTTTCTTGTTCTCACATAGACGCTTTAAATTATAAATATGTTTGGAATATCTTTTCACTTAAATATTGATTTGATTCGGTTCGTTTTTATTTCATTGCATTTTATTTGAATTGATTTGATTGATACGTGGTACCTATAAAATTGATTTTTCACTCGTTCACAACAATGTAGCCTTTCTAAGAGAATTTAAAAATACGAACGCTCATTTAAAACTCTGTATCGTCTCTAAATAGATCGCGCACGTTATGATGTATAGCGAAAGTAGAACAACGCAAGACTCGCGGTGAGACGAGTTAAGATGGGACGATGGAGTGCAGCTGCTATCGGAGAGGTGTTTCAATAAACCGGGATTAGTTGTACTATAAACCATTTCCCGCGCCATTAAACTCCGTTCGCTTAAACAAGAAATAAAAATTTGTTCCGCACTAGATAACAAATACGTTACACACGGTATGTTGAAATTAGTAGCGAAATTTGGGTTAGTTCCGTGAGACTATATATGTATGTAGGTAAGGCACCCTTGCTTTTGTAATATCACTACCGTAACTTTTTTATTGTTTTTTGAACAATGATGTAAAATTATTATAATACGAATGAAAACGTTCATTTTCTAGAAGTTTTATTATATTTTATGGGAATGACATGTTTCGCGCTTCTAAAACATCATCAAATGTCTACATTTGATAGTGCCTTAGAAGGACGAAACATGTCATTCCCATAAAATATAATAAAACTTGTTGAAAACTGACGTTTTCATTCGTATTAATTACTTAATGTGGAGTTTTACGTCATTGTTCAAGAAACATTAAATAATGATGTAAAACTCCATATTAAATAATTAATACAAATAGAAACGTCTGTTTTCTAGAAGTTTCATTATATTTTGAGGTATTATCAAATTTTTGATAATGCCTTAGACAGGCAAACATGTCATTCATATAAAATATAATTAGAGTTCTTGAAAACAGACGTTATCATTCGTATTAATTACTACCGTAACTCTTTTTGTTGCCTTTTTATTAATAAACTTATGGCGTTCACACTAGAATTCCATGATGACGAACTTTTTATAAACTAAAACAGAGTTTTTACATGTTTGAGTTTATTTTCTCGACATGTTTCGAATGTTTGTTTCGTTTTCCCGATAATGAAGATGAGACGACCATTGAAACATCTCGAGAAAAATTAACTCAAAAGTGAAAAAATGTATTTTCGTTGTTGTTTCTCTCTACGAAATTAAACAGATGTTACCAATTAATATTTCAGATTTGTATTATATTAATTGATTTTCCTACTTTGGCTTCTTGTTTTCGGTAGTATGACCTGTTTGTGACAGTGAATTGTCTTGGGATTTATTTCTTTCTATTTGTATAAAATTTTCCACAACAAACTAAATAACTACCCGAAATATTTTTAAATATAATATGTAAATTACAAAATACCAAACAAAACACTACTATCACCGTGTTAGCGCATATCACGGAAATAGTTCAATTTCCTCCACAGACATAAACATCGGCACGATCAAGCAGAAGAAGGAAGCAGATCTAGTGGAAACGTTTTGTAGTGGTAAATAAACTATGCAGGTAATAAAAGAGACTTTTTCTTTAGAGTTCAAAGCTTCAAAGATGTCTGTAATAATAATAACAGATCCTTTTGAATTCACAATACAGTTGGGAAATTCGGTATTAAAATATTTCTCATCATAACTGGAAATATTTATACAGCTCGTGGCCAGACTATTTCAAGAATCGATTTTTTTTTATTATGCAAAATAGTAGAACGTCAAAAATACTTATTTTAACTTCTTAAGAAACTCTATGAAACGCCATCGTATGTTTTCTTCCGATTATCTTATAATAATTTTTTTATTGAAATAGGGTGCTTATGTTATATAACGGAGTTCTATGAAGATGAATATTCAATGAATTAATACAATATTTTTAGTACATTTTCAAGCCAAATCTTGATGAAAGTATTCTTTTCGGGAAAACTACGATGAATGTATAAAACTGGAAAAGTTATGTTGAATTCATACAAAATTCGTTGTATAAAATATTTTAAGAACCTAAAAAACTAAGTTTTTCTAACTTCTACTTTTTTAAGATAATCAAATGATTTTACTGAAATCTCTTGATGGAAGTTTATTTTAAATAGTAATTAAACATAACGATGTTTTTTAACTACTTCCACATTTGCCTTTATTTCGACAGCGACCAGTTTCGCCAGGCTCGCTTCGAAATAAAAGCAAAAGTGGAAGTAGTTAAAAAACATCGTTTTATTTAATTATTATTCTACTTATTTTTAATTCACAAAAAATATATACAAAGCGAGTCGTCAAACTATCGACATATAAATACGTACATATACATGGTGTCCGGGAAAAATTGCACCTAGAGGTCTTTTGTTAATTTAATCCATTGTGTTATCCGACGGACCTTTGCCCATTGGAAAATTTTAATATTAAAAAGATAATTTTACACCTTACTTTATTATAACACGATATAACAATGTAATAAGGATGTGAAACATGAATTATTATTATACAAATATAATCATCAAAAATATATACATACCTACATACACGAAACAACTAAATTTTGATCCAGGTCCAAGTCCAAATACATTTTATGAGAGTATTTTATAATGATGTCAACAATAAAGACAGCGATCTTCAACGCATCCCTTAGACTCCGATACTTCCCGAAACCCTACAAAATCGCAGACGGTATCCTTCTTTCCAAGCCAGGCAAGGACCCAACAGCTCCTTCAAATCATAGACCAATTTGTCTTCTTCCTTGCACTGGTAAATTGTTAGAAAAACTCATACAATCAAAACTCAAAACAACACTTCACGAACAGAGTACCATTCCAGATTTTCAACACGGTTTCCGTGCCCAACACTCCACACAACATCAGCTACTTCGTGTAGTTGAACTTATTGCCACAAACTTTAACACGCGCAAATTCACCACTTTCTTTTCCCTAGATATCAGTAAAGCATTCGACCGCGTCTGGCACACCGGCCTGTTATACAAAATGGGAAAAGCAAACATCCCACTGCCTATGATTCAACTCATAGCCAGCTTTCTGTCCGATCGCCTTTTCAGCGTCAAAATCAACAAGGTCAAATCCCTTGTACGCCCTATCAGAGCAGGAGTTCCCCAAGGTTCAGTAATGGCTCCTACTCTGTTCAACATCTACTGCAGTGATATCCCTCTTCCCCGAGATCAGAACACCTACATTGCCCAATTCGCTGACGATACGGGCATCATCTCCAGTGATAAAAGGCCGCTTCTCGCGACCCGCAGGGTGCAAAAGCAGGCCGATGTGCTAGAGGTGTGGTGCAGAAACTGGCGCATTACCATCAACCCGAGTAAAAGCGCAGCGACCCTTTTCGGTAAAAGACACATTCCTCCAAACATTCCCAACATAAAAATGTTCGGCCAAGACGTTCCTTGGACCAAAACAATCAAATACCTTGGGGTTACCTTGGATTCTAAGCTGACATGGAGGCCACACATTACAAATAAAGTCAAAGCCGCGTCAAAAGTAATCTCAGCCCTCTACCCAATGTTAGCTAGAAACAGTAAACTAAGCATCGACAATAAACTCCTTATATACAAAACGGTTATAAGGCCGATCTTCACTTATGCAGCCCCAATCTGAGGCTACGCAGCTTCGAGTCACATACAAAAACTCCAAATCCTGCAAAATAAGGCTATCCGTTTATCGCTTGGTGCGCCTTCATGGACCAGGATTACACAACTGCACCTAGAATCGGGAATCCCGATGATAGATGAATTCATTCTGAAACTTGCCGAACGTTTTTACAAAAGACTCCCTTCACATCCCAACCCAACAATAAAAGACCTTTCAAATTACGACCCAAACACTTCCAGCCGCCACAAGCACCCAAAATCGATTCTCCTTCAGAGGAACACTCCGGGCCACACAAATCATGCCCCCGAATAAACTAACAACCCACCAAATCACCTTCCAACAATGTTCCCATCAGACGTAAGAGGAATAGCCACATGAGCTGAACCTCTGTAAGCCAGAAGATCCAAGTCCAAGTCAACAATAATCTAATTTTGTTCGATATACGAGTATGTCTGTTAGTTTATCTAGGTTACTATACAGATAAGAAGGGATGGGTGCGCACTTACCCATTTCTTCAGACTTATCAATTCCTCAAACTTCAGGGATTCTTTGAGAATTCCGTCATCTTGGAGGCTATCCATCTTTATGTTCCGGATGGTTATCTTCGACAGCGTCAGTACAGACTGTTTTATCTCCCAGCATGCAGAAACAACCTGCCTCTGGTGATGCCGGTGGGGAGAGCAATCAAACTGCTGAACATGATCGCTTCGGAGATCGATGTCTTTCATATTCGTGAAAGTACGTTCAGAAGACAAATACTCTTGACTTTGGAGAGTATATTGTATTCCTAATATCGAACCATCTCTCATGCGTTCCTGATATTATGTATTTATTATATTTTACCTGTTCTCAATAGATGTCTTAAACTATAATAATTGTTTGTTATATATTTTGAGAAAATAAACTGATTTGATTTGATTTGAAAATATTATTTTTATACATAAATAATTTTTGTTCCACAATTTTAGTGTATATTTTTTGTTCCATAAAAAAATATACGGGCGATGTTAATAAACCAGTTTTTTTAACGTTTATTTTTACACGGTGTGAAATCTCTCCGGTTAGTTATGCCGTTCTCTGGGGCGGAGCACACATTATTATGATGAACAGGTCGGAGCCGTATACCTGTGTAAAAATGTTTCCTAACCCCTAAAATTTATCAGTTACCTTTATGTTAATTCGGTATTACCGGGGGCTAAATATACGCCATATAACATGAGTTCACATTCGTGTCTTCATATAGCATCACTCCGCCTACAGCAACTAGGTACAAATATAATATAAGTAAGTATTAGTAGTCAAATTATTATTTTTGTGCGTGTTTGTCGGAATATTCTTTTCGATTTTTAAGTCTGTTTAGTTTATAATACAGTTTGTATTGTGAATTCATATTTGAAGCCTTCTTCTTCTTTTTCTTCTTCCGCCTTCTTCCATCCACTGCTGGATGTAGGCCTCTTTCATTTTCTTCCACTCGTCCCTGTCTCGTTCTTTCCATATGTGAAATATTTATTATCAAATTAAATGTCAACTGAGGTGTTCAAATGGACGAAATGCTTAAACTCTGATACCGGGGGTGTGAATTCGATCCTGAGCGTGACTAAGTTTCTTCATTTCTTACGCGAATTTTAGCTTAGTTTAATGATTATGGTATTTTGTATAATATTTATTATTATAACACACAAAATAAAATAATACTTTATATTTTCACCTCACTATAGTTAAAATACAAAGTTTTTGCTTTATTTTATATGGGTATTCATTTACAATGTTTAACCATAAAGGTAGTTTTTCATATGAAAAAAATATACATCTCAACACACACTTTTTTTTTCAAAAAAGTGCACAAACAATTTAATATTACCTTGAATTTTTTAAGCTATTAGGAGATTTAATATATAATTACAGCCTAATTATAGGTGGGTTTGTTTTATTGTTAAGAACAAATTATTTTTTAAATATATTCTAATTTTAAGTTTACCTTAAACTTGGATTTGGATCTTGTCTTATCGGAAGTACCGACCCGAAGTCTATTGCTCCCCTGGCCATCTCTCTCCATTCTCCTGATCTTTTTAATTTCTCCCTCTCCATTCTTCAGATCTTTCTAATTTCTCCAATCTTATAATCATAATAATGAATCATTACATATAAAAGTAAAAGTGAAGCTTTTCGTACAATATACCAAATAAATAATTAAAAGTAGTAAGTTCGTGTATATTAAATTCAAGAATACTCTATTTGTTCAAAAATAATTAGGTTAAAATAATAAATGAGTGTTTTTTCCTGCGGCGCTCGACTGGACAGTGAATGGCCGGTCTTATTGTAATTAGCCGAAGCTAAAAACAAAAGTTAAGCTAGCAAAGTAAAACAATTCTTGAGATTCTCTCATTAATCTTCAGGTAATTTGTAACTGGAAAACATCTGAAAATTCAACCGATTTAAGACAGGACTAACAAAAAAGTTTATTTTATACATTTATGTTTAACTTCGAATTTTCCTCCGCTTTCAGTAAAAAAAGCACAGTCGTAGATTTCGGCTTATATCTTAGAAAGACGAATAGAATTGTATCAAGTTAAGTTAATATAACTTTAAACTGATAAATTAAATAACTTTGTTTTTGTATGACAATTGTATTTTATTTTACGCGACAGCGGTTTCATCAAATCAATGTTGACATCATCAGGTGTTACAATAATAATCAAATGTAAAATTTTCGTGATTTTCGAATCTTTATATGTATTTATTCCTATTTTTCTATGTTTCAGCCAAAACAATGGACTATTTAATATAATTTTAGTATAACCAATTATGGGTGCATGAAAAAGCGTATGAAAGTAAGGAGTAGAGATAAGTTAATATTAAAATAGTTGGTCAATTTAACCTAAAAGGATTATTGCAGATTACTTATAATAATGTTAGAATGCAGTACGTTTTTTTCCCACCTGTAATAATTATTTTCTTTATTCATCTCTTATCAGAATGCAATAATATCTCATTAAAAATTTGGCATTGTCGTGGGTATGAACCCAAATGTAATTTTCGAGAAATTTTTTAGAAGGCTTTGATTTTTTTACTTTTGATCGTCCATGCGTCGTCATTTGATATCATTCAATTAATTTGCAAAGTTTGCGATTACTTCTAATTGGCCAACTCTTCCAGAAATTTATCTTCTCGGGGAACAATTTAAATTTAAATTAGTAACGTACGGAGATGGGTATCTGGTAGGTACCGTATACTGGGTAGGTACCCTCCGGGAACCTGGAACTAGCGGAATCCCATCCGAAAGTTTGACAGTTCCACAAACTTTAATTTATTGGCGGGACATTCATCGATTTTGAATTAACTTCTTAGTGTAACAGGAACACAAGTTTATATTCGAGAAAACAAATAGACTAAATGCCTACCTCTCTGCTACCTCTCATTAAAAAATCGCTTTCGCTTAAGACATGTGCATAGTTCTAGTAGTAGATAAACTGCGATGATTACAAATTCATATTTCAGTAATAGGCATATATGGACTCAGCTTATGCGTATCAGTATATCTATAGATCTTCGTGGTAAAGCGTCAATAGCTATGACAACCACTCCGAAGGTCCCGGTTTCGATTCCCGGCAATGACAGTGAGAAAAAAAATTCACAGGCTTTCTTTAGTCTGGTAAAACTCACGTGACAATAAAAATGGCTATAAACTAGCTACCTATCACAAGTCATAAGAATCAATAACTAAAAATATATATACAGTAATTGGGTTCAAATAACCTGTTGTGTACAAAAATATGGAAAGCAACGGGAAATTACCACATTAAAAACGGTCCAAGTGGCATCCCAAGAACTTGCATAGTAATTAATAATATACTTTGCTGGGAACCAATCCTCTGGATTGAAACATGATAAAATCTTCAGAGTACTCATTCATAAATATACATATTTATTGTTTCTTGAACAATGATGTAAAGCTCCATATTAAATTACTAATATGTATGAAAGACGATAGTTTTCAAGGAGTTTTATTATCCCTTCTAAGGCATTTTCAAAATGTTTTGAAAATGGCTTAGAAGGGCGAAACATGTTATTATAACATAAATTATTATAATAAAACTCCTTGAAAACTATCGTTTCTCATACATATTAATCATAAATATATTTTTTTTTTAAATCAAGTAAGATTATTTTCTCAAAAGCTATTACATAATATGAAACTAAAGTTTAAGCAATCTATTGAGAACAGGTAAAATATAATAAAAATATTATATCAGACACGCATTAGACGACTTTAGGAAAGCAAGATTCTGAACGTATTTTCGCTAATATGAAAGACGACAATCTCTGAAGAGATCATGTTCAGCAGAAATTCATCATGATCATGCTCATCCCACCGACGTCGCCAGAGGCAGGTTGGTTTTGACGGCTGGTATCTAAAACAATCTATGCTGTCGATGTCGGAGATATCTATTAGGAACAAAGAAACCAATTTTCTACAATACAGCTGAGTTTTCGAAATATCCCCTACTTTTACAATATTTCATTTGGAGAAAACATATGTATGTATCTATAGTACAAAAATATCGATAATTATAATAGTTTATACGGTAAATGGCCTATTAATTCTTACTGACTGCCCTTTCATTCTGGAATATACATACGTGATCATATTACCCATTCTGTAAAAAGCCTATGCCAAGTGCGTGAGGGTTCCCGAATGTGATGGTACGTGTGATGTATTATTCCATATTAATTATATCTTCAATGGAGCGATGAATAGCGAAAAACTTGCGATGTCTTTCTTCGCGAAAGGCGCAATAATCAATTTTCTTTACAAATGTTCGCTTAGAATAATGGGATTGTGAGTATGAATGGAAATGATTATGTTTTCTTTTGAAAAGCTACATAATACAGAAAATCAATCTGAGATCTGAGATATATTGCGGGAGCTTACGAGCGGAGATACGAGGAGAGGGGGAATAGAATGCTCCGTAAGAATTGCTTCAAATCAGATTGTGTCCGTGCCTACCTCAACATATGTCAAACTTAACTCCTCTCCATATGCTCACTCAGAATTAGTAGTATTCATCATGAATAGGTCTGTATAAAATAATTTTTAAATTTACAAATCAATTATCTTATCAAGGATTAATTGTATCTCAATAGAGACGAAGATGCAAATTGGAAACAGAATATGGTTGTTCGAGGTGTTTACTTATGACCTCATTGGTTGGGTTAAGCGCATGCTTTATGTAATACAACATTCCCCATTCCCCTTTTCTTTTCTTTTTTTTTCTTTTTTTTTTCTTATGACCACCATGTCTGACAAATTTTTGGAAGTTGTATATATGTTAATCTGTAACACCACTTTTTACATGGTAGTTTTAATTGGTGGTGGTTCTCCAAAAATTTGTCAGACATGGTGGTCATAAGAAAAAAAAAAAAGAAAAAAAAAAAGAAAAGAAAAGGGGAATGGAGAATGTTGTATTACATAAAGCGTGCGCTTAACCCAACCAATGACAGGTCATAAGTCCTGTAAACACCTCGATCAACCATATTCTGTTACCAATTTGCATCTTCGTCTCTATTGAGATACAATTAATTCTTGAATTGATAACCCACAATCGGTGAAATCCAGTATTCGTCTACAAGTATTTGTATACATTCAAAATGTTGCAATTATCTCATATTCCATACAAGATATTAAAATGGACTGAATGAAATAATAATTTAAGGTTCAAATTACTGGTGAAGTTAAACATGATGCACTTTAATAATAATCTAGAGCGGCGAATTTCTTAATAACGTTTAAAAGATTATGTCATATACGAGTATAGTATAATAATATAAAATATTTTAATACTCCCCTATAAAGTGTATTTGTTTTATAGAACCAATCGTATTTGCCCCCGCCGGAGCTTCATCTGGGTTACAATAACAAACTTTCAGTTTGTTATTGTAATTCTGGCGAAGCTCCGGTGGGAGTGAAACCGGTTGGTCGATAAAACAAAATCTTCTTCTCCGCTAATTCCAAGGGATTGATTTACAGCTATGTGTTACCTTTTTGTTGGTTCTTGGGATGCCACTTGGGTCTTTAATAAGGTAGTTTCCCGTTGCTTTCCACATTTGTGTACAGCAGTTTATTTGAACCCAAATAATTTATTTGTAATATTTTCACTTCTTTTTATCTATTGATTCTCATGACATGTAATAGGTAGCTAATCTATCGCCGTTTTATTGTCATGTGAATTCTACATCAGAATAAATACAGTGTAACAATCACACTGCCATCGCCGGAAATCGAACCCTGGACCTTTGGTGTGGCAGTTATAGCTCTTGCCACTCTGCCACGATGGTCGTCAAATAAAATGAAATGGTGTAAAAATAAAGTATACAAGTTTTTTAAATACCTACGTTTATCTAATAAACTTAAATGATGATTGACGAACGATTTGTCTTTGACTTTGAATATTTCAACTAAAAATTGAAATATCATATTCAAAGCCATAGACAAATTTCTTTTATGGAGTCATAAGTAAAAATGTGTAAAATAATCCAAACAACGACAACAACAAAAAACATCACACCGGTTCTCCAGGAGGGTAGGCAGAAAAAATGAACCGACACAATACTTTATCTTTATATTCTGAGACACCTGTCTAGCTTCCTCCACATTTATATAGCGAGTCATACACGCATGTCGATTCTTCCGACATCTTCAATGTTTTCTTCTTCTTCTTCTTGTCATCTTCATCTTCAACTTATTATCTTATTCAATGATTGTAACTTCTATATATAGTTTATAATATAATATATTAAAATATAACGACAAATATAATAAAACGAAGGAACAAAGCTGTATGCGGGTCCAAGAAGTATGGTAGATGGGATAATATTCTCCCGAGGAGTGAGATGGACGGGTCCATTTATTTCGATTGGAAACAGGTTTTAAAGAACTTCTTTCTAGTTTCAGAATGTACACCTGAAAAACGTTTAACAGTTAATTGAAATTGCAGCCCTTTCATCGACTGAAAACTAGTTTCTCTATAAAGGATCTTCGCTATTGATTCCTATATATATATTTATTTTCAATGTATTCGTATCAGAATTACAAGAAATAAAAACCTTTAAAACTTCTTCTTCTTCTCAGCCGTATTCCTCAAGATTGAGGGTCGTGTCCATCCTGTCAACTATTGACCATGGCGCGCCATGCGCTGTCATCCGTCAGTTTCCAGGCTGCAGCTAATGAGAGACCAGTCAGATCCCTGATTTGATCGGAGCAGCGGCTCGGTGGTCGTCCTTGTTGTCGCCTTCCCTCCACTTTACCCATGATGATATGCTTTTCAAGGTTGTCCTGATCTCTCCGGGCTATGTGTCCCAAATATTACAACACTCTCTGAGAACACATGAACGAAACCTTGCCTTGATACCCAGCTGGTCAATGATTGACTGGTTTGTTCTTCTAGCCGTCCAGGGTATACGCAGCATTCGTCGCCAGCACCACATCTCGAAAGCATCAATTTTGGACCTCTCCTATGTTCGCATAGTCCATGACTCCTTTGAAACTTCATTAATTATTTCTATAGTTAGGGATACAAACCATTAAAACACTTATGAAATACCTTATCAACAAGTTTAATTTAAATGGTCATTTTAGATGTTTTGTTTAAAAGGATAGAACAAAATAATTTGAAAAACATAAAAATTTAGTCTACTATTTTTTAACGATGTACTCGTTTGTGAAGTTCTATGACATTCTGTCGTCGTTAATGGACTTTCTAACGTTTTTATCATTATAATTTTACCACGGAATATACGATATCACAAACGCTTTTTTAATGGATTATTATATATGGCGGCAAGGAAGGTGCCTACACGGGGTGGTACGGAAACAATTACACCCGGCGCCCCTAGAATCGACTCAAAGATAGCAAAATGACACAATGACAAGAGATAGATAAGATATATAAAACTCGCTTGCCTTTGATACGAAGAAGAAAATGGATTATTTATTTAATTTTCAGTTATCAATTCATTATCACGCATTTATATATATTTGTCTTGTCCTGTCACACCTCCGTGGTGCATAGGGCCTCAAGGAATCTTCTCCATCCGACTCTATCCCATACCTGATGCCTAACATCATCCCAAGTGTGGCCTGTTACTTTAACCTCGTCCTGCAGGTCTTTTCTCCAGGTGGCTCTAGGTCTGCCTCGCTTCCTAGTCTAGTGCACCCTAAGCGATGCAGGCTGGGTTCCGTCTCAGAGTGTGACCGATCCACAGCCATTTGCGTCTAGCGATTGTTCTATAATTGGCTTTTCGCCTGCCATGGTCCAGAGAACGGCATTTGACACTGTTTGGGGCCAATAGATCTTGAATATTGAGCGAAGGCACCTATTTACATACACCTGGAGTTTTCCAATAACGTCCACTATGCGTTGGTGATGATTATCAGTTTATATAATATTATACATTATTTGGTATACAGTTTGATGATGATTATCAGTTTTTATAATATTATACATTATTAAGTATGTTTTCTTTCATTGTTATGGTATTTTGTTGGCTTTTTGTTAGGGGCTGAATGAACACGGCACACATTTGGTAGAAGTACCCCTGTCAGGTCACTCGCCCCTCGCTGGAGATCGTGACTCCGTGCAAGTGACCTGTTATTAATGTCTCTCCCGTAATTCTTCGCCATCTCTCGCAGCTTTGAGAGGTGTCATGAGTTAGCACCGACAAATTCAACCAAAAAGCGTTGACTTAAACGGTTTCCCTTGAGAACTAAAGCAAACCAATATTATTACACGTTAACGTACCATTTATGTAAATATATATTTATACGATCATTTACAAAGTTCTAAAAACTTCTAAATAAAATTTCATCTTAACGAACTAACTAACTAACTAACTAATCATCACGCCTTTTCTTCAAAGGAGTAGACAGAGAAGATGGACCCGATTTTCCCGACTTTGAAAATGGCCGCCGGCTATTTGTAATTGATCTCAGCTCTCGTCCTCAGCTTCTTTTCCCATTTACACTACTTGTATATGACTTTTTAACCATTCTACTCTTATCCATTTGTTCCATATATTCAAACTAACTAACCACCACGCCGTTTCCCTGGGGGGACCGCCATACTTCTCTGTCCTGACATTCTCCTAGCTTTTTCTACATTCATACATTGTAACATAAACGCTCGTCGATTTTTCGGACTTCGAATGTGGCCGCCTTTTACAGTATTTGATTAATTATAATTTGGTCATGCCATGCTTTCCTTGCATAATTTGGTCATGCCACACTGCTTGTATTTAACGTTTCATCCATTTTTCTCTCGTTTATTCGTTCTATATGTCCAAACTTTCCCAGGCAACATTTTTTAATTTTACTTATGGTGGAATCATCTGCCTTACATTTCTTCCTTATTTCGTCTTTCGCCATTCTATCATATGAGTATACCGTTTTCCCGCATATTCTTTTGATCCCATTTTCATCCTTATTTGGCAACTCCAAGCTTCACTTCCATACATAAGAGTTCACACGTTTTGAAACCATCTAAGTTGACACTTTTTTAATTTTACCATGTTGTTTTTCATAACCCTTTTGTTTAGATTTTTCGAGGGATATTTCAAGAACTTGGCCGTGCTGGAGTGAGCTGGTCTTTTTTTTCCTGATAGGTAAATCTCCGAAAGAGCAATCAGCCTGCTTGCTCTTTCGGAGATGGAAAAAGCAATCAGCCTGCTGAACTGTCTACACGAAGATCGACATCTTTCATAAGTATGTTCAAAAGACAAATACTTTTGACTTTAGTAAGTATCTTATCTTCTTACAGTCGACCTGTCTCTTACGCATTCCTGTTATTTTCTTCTTCTTTTTCTTCTTCTTCCTCACCCTATTCCCGTCCACTCCTGGACAAAGGCCTCCTCCATTCGCTTCCATGTCACTCTGTCACGGTCTCCAAGTCAGCAGTCTTCTTGTCCACTTTTTATCTGAGCTTCTGGCTACGTGACTCGGTGGATAATGACAGTGACCTTTGTTTTTTCTCTCACCGTATCCTTTCTGACTTTGTCTCTTAGGCTTATTCCTAACATGGCTCTTTCCATGGCTCTTTGGGTCACTCGTTGTTTCTCGGCACTTTGTTTGGACAATGTAACAGTTTCAAGGCCATAAGTACCAACTGGCAGAACGCATCCTGTTATTTTACCTGTTCTCAAATAGATACCTTAAACTGTAAATGGATTTGTAATATATTTTGAGAAAAATTAACTGATTTGCTTTGATTTGAGCTGATCTGCGGGAAGAAATACAAGCGCAAGTAAACAAGGCAGCTGCAATCTCTGGGGCTCTAAAATCCACAATATGGAAAAACAAAGACATGGCCATTAAGAGTAAGATGAGAATCTATAAGGCATGCGTATGACCAAAAATAACATATGGCATCGAAGCAAGGGCAGACACAGTAAAGACCAAACAAGTTTTGAGGACTTCCGAAATGAAGACACTGAGGATGATAGCAGGCAAGACACTGGGGGATCGCGTGAGGAACACCAGAATAAGAGAGATATGTGAGGTTGAGGATATTATAAGATGGAGCAGACAGCGAAAAAGTGACTGGTACGGTCATGTTCAAAGAATGGACTCCACCAGACTCCCCTATATTGCATTGCATAATCAACCTCATGAGACTCGTCCTCGTGGAAGACCTCCTAAAAGATGAAAAGACAGCTGGGAATCTACCTCACAGGAGGAGCAACTCTCTGGAGAACAGACCACATAGGTTTACAATAAGGAAGAAGAAGAAGAATAAGCTTTGATTTGATTGATTTCAAGAATTATATAAAATGTGGGTATTGCGTATGCCGCCGTGTTTGGATCTGCTTTCACAAAATGGTGTAATATTATGTACTGAACGAGGAAAACTTTATTCGCGCAATATTTCTAGTGCAGCCCCTTCCAGGTGCACCAGCCTGAAAGGCAACACACTCGATCTACGTCACTATGTCGCGAGCATAAGGTGGTTTAGAAAATATCCAAATTCAATCTGATGTAAAAAAAATACCCGTTAATAGTAGTATTTTTATAATTCCATGGCGTTCTTTGGTACGTCGGAAATAATTGAATTAGCATAAGAATTAAAGAACATCTTAGATGCCTTTCCAATAATAATTTTTCGGAGTTCACTAACCATTTAACTGAAAATAATCATACATTTAATAAAGAAAACGGTATTGAAATATATTATTATATTTATAATAAAAAACTAACTTTAAACAATTTAGAAATTTTAGAAATTAAAATACTCATAAAAAATAATGAAAATACTCGTATAATAAATAACCAATTAAATTTTAATTCTATTCCCATGCTTGATATCTTTCCGTTACAATTCCCCTGTCCTCGTTCTTAATTATACCCCTTCAACTTTTATACATTACTCGATCTCCATTTAGTATGTAAGTGACCGCTCTGTTTTATTTGATTGTTAAAATTGTATACATTGATAAAGGTTACTTGTAACTGAAAATAAAAAGTGCTGTTATGGAAAGTATAGGGATAGAACGCTTGGCTCCTGATCCAGGGGACATGGGTTCAAGCCTGGACACGACCAGATTCTTTCTTCATAATAATGAGCTATTTTCTGCTCACATTGAAGATTGTAAAATAAATTCTAATATCATTGATGTAAATCCTTGATATTAGTCTTTTTAAAAAATAAAAAATAAATTATTCAGATTTGTACAAGTCACTGCAGAAGTATGCTCACCATCCATACGAGAAAAATATTAAGAAACCGAAACTGTGAAACTGTAAAATTATGAAACTGAGATCTATTCGACGCATGCGTGAGTATTCTATATATGATAGAGTGTTAAATGCAAATTAGGAAGTGACACTGTTCAAATAAAAGCTTTATGAACAACATAATGAAAGGTTCATTAAGATAGTTTGGACACAGAGAAAGAATGATAAAAAATATATGTTAAATATGTGAGCAAGAAATAGAGGGAGACAGAGTAAAACATGATATCAACATCAAATCAACCGAATATTACATATCGATCACGTGATGAGAAATCAAAAGAAATCGAAAAGCCTTTATTACACCGAAGAACCAAGAAAAGTTAGTCAATATAGAATAGTGGGTTGGTCAAATATTTCTGTCCACTCAGTCAAAGAGACGGCGTGATAGTTAGTTAGTTAGTTATATCGAACAGCGAATTGTTAAAAACATATGGTTGATGTATTTGAATTATTGCTAACATTAATGCAAATTTTTAAATTAATATTTAACACAAATATATTGAGATATTTATTTTAATTTGCAAAAATGATATTTACAAATGCATTCAGCATGAATATGCAAATTATATTGGATAAAATACATGTTACCCCTTATAACTGGAGTCAAATATTTGGAAGGGTGGAAGTATATCTGCATTTAGTAATCTGCAATAAAGTATTTTCATTCCATGTTTCATATCCTTCTAATAACTACATTTACAGATTAGTGAGGTTTACAAATGATTTACAAAGTTCAAAACATTGAGATGAATCAAGGAGATAATTTTTTTTTTATTATTGAGGAACGGATTTCTATAATAAGAGAGACCTGTCAAACGGAAAACATCGTGAGATGGAACGAAAAAGACAGCGTACTAGATAGACCACGTGGATAGGATGGGCGATGCAAGAATTACTCATGTGGTTGCCCACAATATGCCCGTGGGACATTGCTTGCCAGGAAGACCGCCAAAAACATAGTTGGTGTTGCACTTCCTAAGAGAGTGGACCAGAAACTGAAACAGATACCATTTGCACTCACCGAATGCACGAACAAAGACCAAGGATGTACAATGCACCAAAACTTTTCAATTTCCTACAAATGGAACTAAAGTTTTTACCAATAAATGAGTTTAAAATAAATCGGAAAAATAATATAATAGCGTGTTAAATAAATAAAAACTTCATTTCTTTTTTTGTATACAACAGGTTGTTTGAACCCATTTACTGTATACAATTTATTATTTAGCTATTATATTGTTTCTCGTGATATGTGATAGGTAGCTAATTAATGCAATTTTATTATCAAGTGCATTCTACACTAGACCAAAGACAGTATGAGATTCATACTGCCATCACCGGGAAGCGAACCTGGGACCTTCAGTGTGGTAATTATAGTTCTTGCCACTTTGCCGTGAAGGTCGTCTTATAGCCCTTATAACCCAATTTGTTTTTTTCAATGAAATTATAAGAAATTAAAATATAGGTTCTTTCGAAATAAAGAAAATAAAATAAAAAATATATCATTTTTTTTATCTGTAATTAGTTAAAATCCACTCATGATTTCGGCAGCTCGCTACCATCTACTGGTCACAGTCCGAATTCTACCAGAAGATGGCAACGAGCTGCCGAAACTGGTAAAAGACATAAACATTTCTGGATTTTAACTAAATACACATGTTTTTTAAATACATTTTATTTTCATTGCAATATCTTTTTTTAATGATCCCCGTTCAAGAATAGATCACTGATTTATATAAGAGAAAAATAACAAAAACGTGAAAAATAAATAAATCAATAACGGTTAAGTCAAGTTCTAACCTAATACCATATTTTGTATAAGATCGAGTTCATTATGGATCAGATTTTTGCACTTCGAACGCTTGCGGAGAAGTTTATGGCCAAAAACCGTAAGCTTTTCTGTGCGTTTGTCGATTTGCAAAAAGCCTATGATCGAGTGAACAGAGATAAACTGTGGTCAATCTTGTCCGAATACGGAGTGAGCACAAAACTGATACGGGCGGTTGCTTCTCTCTACGAAGGGAGCACTGCCAGTGTTAGGGTAAATGGAGACATCACGCCTTGGTTTGATATCACGAAGGGTGTTAAGCAGGGCTGCGTGATGTCTCCATGGTTGTTCAATCTGTATATGGACAAGTGTATGAAAGAACTTAAAGGTATAAATGCTGGTGCTAAGATGAGTGATCTATCTGTAAACTGTCTGCTTTACGCGGACGATGCCGTTCTCGTTGCGGATAGTGCGGACGAATTACAAATCTTGGTGTCGAGAATGAATGAGGTATGCAAGTCAAATGATTTAATGATGAATGTCGGAAAGTCAAAGGTGATGGTTTTCGAAAGGGAAGAGCAAATGACAGTTTGTAATATAAGTGTGAACGAAGAGAACTTGGAACAGGTGAGGGAATTTGTGTATTTAGGTAGTATGTTCACAGCAGATGCCCGAACGGATAGTGACGTCGAAAGAAGGGTTGGTGCGGGTAACAAAGTGAATGGAGCTTTAAAAATAGTTATTGGAAACAAGAATTTATCAATGAAAGCGAAAACGGCCGTTCACAATGGAGTTCTGGTCCCAACCTTAATGTATGGAAGCGAAGCATGGAACTGGCAAAAGAAGGATGAGAGTAGAATAAATGCGGTAGAGATGAGGTCCCTAAGACGTATGTGTGGTAGAACGATATACGACAGAATCTCAAATGCTGATATAAGAAAGGAATGTAGAGCGGAAGAAGGTATAATGAACAAAATTATGAAAGGATCGCTGCGTTGGTTCGAACATATGGAACGCATGGATGGAGAAAGAATGGTTAAGAAAGTATACGTTAATGATGTAAATGGGGTAAGAAGTCGAGGCAGACCGAGGAAAACATGGCATGACCAAATTAATCAAATTTTAAAGGTTGGTCATGTTAGAAGTCGGAGGAATCGACGTGCGTGTATGACTCGTTGTATGAATGTGGAGGAAGCTAAAGAGGTTTGCCAGGATAGAGTAGTGTGGCGGTCCATTCTCTCTGCCTACCCCTGCGGGGAAACGGCGTGATGGTTTTGTTTGTCGAGTTCATTATATATCTTTGGTATTTCGACGTGATCTTAGAAAATTAAAATAAACCGAATTGCGTAAAATAAAAATTAAAAGAATGTATTGAACGTACAAACCTTAATCGAATGCTAAATTTGACTTTTCTAACCAATATGTAGATAAGCCAGAGCCAATATTCACGATCGACATGATTTCCAGAGCACACGCCAGCCGCTGCAGGGCTCACTTCACACCAGACACCGACTGCGACTGCAGGCATGCTGCTCGGATATGACATCATAGTATTAAGGCTATATTGGCTGTCGAGAAATACGACGTCACTTCATGACACTGTGACACTGTCGTTAATATTCCCCTACTGATAGCCCAATATTTCAAATGCGATCCGGTGTAGAAACAAAGAACCTGATTTGAAAATAATAATAAATAATTGTTAAGGATTAATTGTATCTCAATAGAGACGAAGATGTAAATTATTTGGAAACAGAAAATGGTAGTCGAGGCGTTTACAGGACTTATGACCTGTCATTGGTTGGGTTAAGCGATCACTTTATGTTTAACAACATTCACCATTCCGTTCTTCTTACGACACCACGTCTGACAATTTTTTGGAACTTATATATATGTTAATATTTTTTTAATAACTTCACTGTTGGTAGGGACATCTACACTAGCGCCATCTATTAAGATAATAATTAATTTCTAAAAAATAATTAACCGTATTTTATTGCATAATTTATTTGAACACATTATTGATAAACTAACTAACTAATCAACCATCACGCCGTCTCCCAGAAAGGGTGGAATGGACCGCCACACGACTTATATTTCTCGCTTACTCAACACTCATACATCGTATCATGCACGCACGTCGATTTCTCCGACTCCTCACATGGCTAACTAACTAACTAACTAACCATCACGCCGTCTCCCCGAAGGGGTAGGCAGAAAGAATGGACTGCCACACTTTTATTTTCTGACATATTTCTCTCGCTTCCTCAACATTCATACTCGTACATCGTGTCATGCACGCGCGTCGATTTCTCTGACTCCTCACATGGCCGACATTCAATATTTGATTTATTTGATCGTGCCACGTTTTCCTCATTTGTAAAGTGATACAAAATGCTTGATATCTTTATACGATCTTTTTCAAAAGATTTCACATATTTTAATTTAAAATATTTTATGATCAAATCTATATTATGTAATAAATTAATTAATAAAGTTCTACGAAATAATCGTCTAATAATAACTATTTTTATAATTCAACTAATATATCAGTATTATATAATAATTTAAACTGGCTGGACAAAATTTGTAAATGATTAGGGGGAAATTTTCAAGTAAAATCGGTAACACTTCAATTTTATTCAAAATAACGCACCAGCCATTGTGGTTCGCAAAACAAGCGAGTGCGGTATCACGTAACTGTTGGTTACATCTGATTGCTTTTCAATATTTCCGGAATACAATCTAAACTCCTCACATATAATACAATTTATTGATTGGTATTTGAGCGATTGTGATGTTTGGCAATTGTATCTGACACGAAAAGTGGCAGAACAAACATTTCAAATAATTCAAGCTACACATCATTTCGTTGCAATTTTTTTGTGGGAATAGCATATTTGCATATATGTCAAAATATTCTATTTTAAAAAGTGGTTCGTCCATAAGCCAGATTTCATTACATGTAGTACAAATAGCAGACATATAAAATCGTGTTATTTGGGATACGCCTTTAAAACGTTCCGGCGTCGAAATATGCGAATCCTCCGGCGAAACTCCACTCGTGAGTTCGGAAGACGGAAAATAGGATTTATCTGAAGAAGTCATCAGAGCCAGAAGGTATCTGGGGAATTTACATTGCAGCGGCCTTGGGTACCAAACGAAATTCGATCCGGTCGACAGATTTCATTAAGGGACGTGGCTGGATATATCCTATTTAACATTAGATTTCTTTCACATTAACATAGCACTGATATAGGTTTTAATTTATTTTTTATTATTACTACTTTTGTTTTTATTATTATTACAGTAATAATAAAAACAAAAGTACCATTTTTTCAAACGATATATATGAATATGTAAGCTATAATAAAATTTTAAATCCATTATATTGAATATTAATCTTCTTGAATACCTGTAATACCAATTTATTCAGTAAATTTTACATAAATATTTGAAGATTATTTATGTATTGAATCATGTTTACCACCCCTGATCTGTATGTATATAAAGGACTCAGTTTGCAATAGTGTCACCAGTCTGTCGATGACAGCGAGCCTGGCGAAACCGGTCGCTGTCGAAATAAAGACAAAAGTAAATTATTTATTTATTATTTAAACTTTATTTCCTTTGATCTGTAACTCTGATAAATTAATACTTTCCTAGGCAAAGCGTCGCTAACGAAAAACCACTAAATTTCCACGATATTCCGAAGGTTCCGGGTTCGATCCCCGGCGGTGGCAGTGTGATTGTCACACTGCCTTTGGTATGGTGTAGAATTTTTGTGACAATAAAATGGCGATAGATTGGCTACCTATCACATGTCATGAGAATCAATATAATAGCTTAAAAAATAAATGTATACGGTAATTGGGTTCAAACGACCTGTTGTGTGCAAAAAAAATGTATTGAGTACTGTTAAAGATTTTTTTAATCAGGAATAGAATTTATTATACAATATCCAATGTGTGCAGAAACAGCTTATAATAAAAAGGAATTAGATCGTTTCAAGGCTTGAACCCAAGTCACCAGGGTCAGGATCCAACCGTTCTATCCCCTTGACCTCCACCCGGGAATAAGCTGACACTTGTGATTATATGGATATTTTATTAAGTTTTAGATATTTCACATTGATGTTTAATGTAAATAAATCAAATAAAGCCCTTCAACAGGTGAAAGGACTACAATCCTTTGATACAAAGACGAAGAAGAATTTAATTTAAAATTTAGCTTTAATCACAACCTGCCTAGGTTTAGCTTGCTCCATTTCCCTTTGCCCTTTTTAGCCGGCAACAGACACTTCCCCGGGTTCCCGCTCACTGTGAGCTAAGAGGCCATATTGTTTTCCCTCATAATGGCGCTGCGACCTGCGACCGCCAAATAAAAAGGTGCCACAAGCACCTATGTACTTACAGAATAGAACACGAACATGTATTGTATGCACGAGGGTGCGGTACCTATCAGGCACTAACCTAGTAACGGGTTTCTTCAACCAAAGAAGTTATATTTTATTACAGGTAACATTTGCTCCGAAGCGTTTGAATTTAGCAAGAGTGTGTATTCTTTTAGCTATACTTGAATAGTTAATCTGCTTGGCACGTTATTAACGCCAAAGTAATTACAGAATTTTGCTCGAGAATTCGCGATTGAACAATGATTTAAATACAATTATTGACTACTTTCTCAACTGTCAAATATAAACTGACAAATAGGAGCTAATACAAAATGATAATCAAACAAAATCGGTCTGGATCATATAGGGGAGAACCACCATGAAGAGAACATTTTTATCTCCTTGCTGTAAATACAAAATCAATACACTGTTTCAAAAACAAAGTATGAAGTTTTGTAGAGTATTCATTACTTCTATAATTCCTAAAGTGAATTTTAAATTCAATTATCAGATTCTAGGCTATGGACAATTTTATAAAAAATGGGAAATGTTCTCTTCAAGGAATAGTGTACCATGAAGAGAACACTGGTTCCCATGAAGAGAACAGGCACATACGTTACACATACTCTTCATGAATCCGTCTAGCCAATACATTCCAGATTTCTTGTTATCTTTCCAAAAAGCTGGAGTGTTAATATTATTAACAACTGCGAATTGGTAAGCAAGTTCTCGAGTGTGCACTTTAGTGAGACCGCGACATATTTTAGAAGCAGTGCTTAGGTATGATGCAAGCAAATTCTCATGGTCAACACTAAATATTTTCCGATTACCTATATTGCGATTATATTTAAAATTCTCCCCGGCTTCTTGTGCCTGCTTTGATCGTTTAATAACTTTCCACAATAATGTTGTTGCTATACCTGTCTCTTTAGCTACCATACACTGCGAATGCTTTTCTTTTGTACGATGGCGGCATCTATAGCATCTTTGAATTCGTCGTCCGTCTTACGATTTAAAAAATGTATGATTGGGTACATCTTTTGTGATAGATAATTTTAAAAAGATAAAAAAAAAATTATATAAATTTTAATTATTAAAAAAAAAAATTATTAAATTTTTTAAAATTTTATGTTATTTAAAATTTATATAAATTTTAAATAATACAAAATCGAATAATATATAAATAAAACACACAAAAAAACCATGAAGAGAACACTAAACCTATGAAGAGAACGTTCTCTTCATAGGACTGCGGCGTGTTCTCTTCATGGAATTAGGACTTATTTTAGAAAAACATTGAAATTATCGAGATGTATTTAATATTATTCAATATAACCTTATTACATAAAAACTATATTATCACGTTACACTACGGGTAAATCCTTTTTACTCCTAGCTTACTATTAAAAGGTCAGCAGATGAAGCAGTCAGCACCGTTTTTTTTTTACTACGCCCGTAAACTTCTCTCGTCCACTGTCCGAAGCACACAGAACGGACATGCGCCCAACTTAACGCGCGATGTCGTCACACCACTGCGATCACGTGAAGGGCTGCGGGATGTCATGTCGCTAGGTTTATTACTATCGTTGCAAATGCAACTGTTCTCTTCATGGGCCGTTCTCTTCATGGTGGTTCTCCCCTAAGCCACATATCGTCGGTTCAAAGGTAAAACTCATTAAGTGACATTTAAATTATTTTTTTTTGCAATTTCTGTATCAGACTTGTGAATTCTACGTCAGAAAATAATCACCAAATGTATTTATTGAAGAATAACAGTTATTCTTTAATAAAAACACTTGGTGAATTTTTTCTGACGTAGAATTCACAAGTCTGATACAGAAATTGCAAAAAAAAAAATTTTTAATGTCACTTAATGAGTTTTACCTTTGGACCGACGATATATTCGATGTTGGAATCATTGATTGCGTAACTTACAAGATGTATAATATATATTATAATTGACAGTTTAATAATATGACATTGACATTTTCTCTCTAAAAATGGTAAACATAATATTAAATTTCAAACGTACCTGTGCTCCATATTAATTTGTATTTTATTGTTAGAGTATGTGCATTATGTTTTCAAAATATATTTGAACTGAAATCTTCGGCCCTCATTCGTATGTTTGTGCTTATCTCTGTATTGCAAGATCTATAACTTTGCAGTATATACTCGTATGTTACTCGTATTACGTTTATGTGGCCCCAATAGCCACACACAGGCTTTGTGTTTGTGTATGCTTAAATCCGAGTAATAAAGGTATCCGACCCATTTTACTAGCGCGATCGAAGAAAATTTAGGAGTTATTTTAATGGTTAATAAATAAGGCATAACAAAGAATGGCGATGTCCATAAATAAACCTTCACAAAAGTTGTGTACACGTTTCGACTGTAACTTACTGATGCCCTTGTAGTTGGGAACTAGTGCCTTCCCTTGTGCCTTTAGCCGCTTTTCACTTGTTTCACGGGGCTAGCACAAACTTACAAATCGTGTTCTAGACACAAACAATTTCACTTTATATCTCAACTTCGTACCTACTTCATCTATCTACTGTAAAATGTGTTTATGTAAAGAAAGAAGAATTGGGTGTTTCGTGGTTTTAAGTTTTACAGATGTAATGACATATTGGAATTATACGGATTTCTGTAAATATAACAAGAAATATTTTATTACGAATATGAAGTTGATTAACATCCATATTTTATGTAAATGAAATATTCGAATAAATGTTTTGTTTTATTTTATTATCTTTACGATTTTTTTTAGTTCAATCTCTTTATATAAAGAAAAAAAATTACAGAGTATTATCAGACTTACATGAAATCAATTACTTATTTTAATGAAAATAATCAATGTATCGAAATCCACGCAAAATTATATAACTATTTTTATAAAATTTATATTTAATTACCCTTTAATAAATTTAATTTTTTTACTTTTTTTTCTTCTTTCTTAGCATTCTTTCTTTTATCAAATAATTTGAAGGAAGTATTAAATCGCGGAATAACCTACAAATTAGTAGTACGAAACTCTACCGAATATAGGTAGGTACTCGTATATGCTCAAAATGGAGTTATTTGTATAAAACTCTGAAGACACTCGAAGAACTTTTTTTTTTTTTTTTTTTTTTTTTTTTTTTTTTTTTTTTTTTTTTTTTTTTTTTTTTTTTTTTTTTTTATGTACACAACAGGTCGTTTCGACCCAATTACTGTATACATTTTTTTTATATTTTAGCTATTATATTGATTCTTGTGACATGTGATAGGTAGCCAATCTATCGCCATTTTATTGTCACGTGAATTCTACACCAGACCAAAGACAGTGTGACAATCACACTGCCATCGCCGGGAATCGAACCCAGGACCTTCGGCATGGAAGTCAGAGATCGTAACCACTCTGCCACGAAGGTCGTCTTTTGTTTTTGAATACATAGAATTTTTGAATACATAGAATTTTTTGTCACGTTTTTGAATACATAGAATTTTTACAACACTTTTCACAAACATATTTTGGGCTATGGTCGGTTTTTTGAGCAATTATTCAAATGTGAAGACACCACACAAAGTAATGACGAATGTAGAAGAAATTATTAAGGCACTTACCAAAAAAATCTTAATTAATTGTTTCATTATAAAATAATAAAACTTTCGAATGTGTATAATTCAAATATAATATATTTTTAAAAAATAATGACAAAATTATTTATATTACTTTATTTGAAAAAGTAAATTAGCGGTCTCTATGTATTTATAACCGAAGCTTTTGTTTTCATTTTCAAATCACGCCCAACGAAGGTGAAATGTTATATGCAACATAATTATAGTATCGAAGTCGATAATATTGGTTTAAATATTAAACAAAATTATTTATTAATTATGAAATTCATTTTTCATTATAATATATTTCAATGTTCATTCTTTTTTTCGCCTTGAAAGATAAACAAGTTTTATCGTCAATGGCCGACTTGCGTGAAGATAGTCACACAAGTTAAATATTCCCCAACATTTTGACAGGTGGCAGGTGGCATATTATTTTCAAATTTCTCTTTATTTACAAAACTCGAGGTTTCTAGCATTCATTTTAGTTCATATCGTTAATATTCATCACATTAAGTTTAATTCTTACGTCTTCATAAAAAATGCTACCTAAGCTACTTTATTTGTCATATTTATGTTATCTTGTCGGTATAACGAACGCGTATTTCGATGATGGAACGTGTCACTCCTATGCCGGTGGTAATGTTTTTCCTGAAGGAAACAAGAAAATAGATCATAAATTACAATTCACAAAAGCTGTCAGTAAGTAAAATACTTATTTTATTTTTTTTAAGTTATAGATACGTTCTCAATGTAATATTTTTTCATTTTTTTAGTTTCTAAACCGGCACCGGCTTGGGAAGCTACAGCTGTCGTGAACGGAGAATTCACTCAGTTATCTTTGTCCAGCTTCAAAGGGAAATATCTTGTATTTTTCTTCTATCCATTGGATTTGTGAGTATCAAATCAAATACATAATTTTATGTTGGAAAATTAACATGATTAACCTATTCTAGGTTCATAACTAATGGTATATGAATGCAACATATGATTTAGGAAATAAACAACGGAAGAACGATATAAACTAAGCTCCTGATTTTTAAGGTATATAACCTTCGAAACATGTCAAGACACGACAAATACACAAAATAACATTGATTGCATAAAAAGAATATCCTCGAAAGTGAGCATAGTTATTTCAGCACTTTGAACTTATTAATTTAATCTAAAGTTTTAGGGTCTTATCACCAAATGCTACCGAGTATCATCTCTGAGATAAGGGGATCATTACTGTGTCAAATATTAGGTACATGTTATAAATGACAAAATATATTACATATGTGGGTATACTTTGAATATAGGTTATCGAATTGTAATTGTAATATTTTGAACATTTACAATGTATTATTTTTTTTTTTTTAACTTGAGGCCCTAATGATATTTTTTTTGTTAATTAAAAATTAAAAAAATGGTGAATTATATACCTTCAACATCAGGAGCTTAGTTTATATTGTTCTCCCGGTGATGAAGGTATCGATAGTTTTTATGTTTATTACATATATATCTTGGATAAAGGTAAAAATGTTGTCATATTTATAAATTTTACTACTTATTCTTATAACAACCCCCAAGTCTTAGTAATGTGTAATGTCTGTTGTAAATACATTACACATTACTAAGACTTGTAATGTAGTAAACTAATTTAATAAACTGATTTGATTTGATTTGATTATTACATCTGATTTTTGTTTTAATAAATAATTCCAATCAAAATGAAACCCGCTACGTTTTATATGTGTTGAAATTATTTTGTTTTCAGCACATTTGTGTGTCCTACAGAGATCCTAGCCTTCTCCGACCGAGCTGATGAGTTCCGTAAACTTAATGCGGAAGTGGTGGCGTGTTCGGTTGATTCTCACTTCACCCACCTCGCCTGGATCAACACTCCCCGCAAAGAGGGCGGCCTAGGACATATCGATATTCCCTTGCTCAGCGATCTCACTCATGAGATCTCTAAAGACTACGGCGTCTACCTCGAGGACCTGGGCCACACTCTAAGAGGGTTATTCATCATCGATGATAAAGGAGTCTTGAGACAGATCACCATGAATGATCTCCCTGTCGGAAGATCTGTAGATGAGACGTTAAGATTGGTGCAAGCATTCCAGTATACAGATCATCATGGAGAAGTCTGTCCAGCTGGGTGGAAGCCTGGACAAGATACGGTAAGTCCAATCTTCCATATATTTCTGACGGTGTGTTCATAATCTTTAAGCGGGCACATATTACATAATTAATTCATTTTATTTATCCACAATTAGAAATCTTTAGTTTTCACATCAAACAAAATTAGTTTCAGCCAAGCCAAATAAATCCTTACATGTATTTATATTATTGTATCCCTATATCTAATTGAGATTTCATTTATTTCAGATAATTCCAAATCCTGTGGAAAAGAAGAAGTACTTCGAGAAGGTGCCAAATAATTGATAATGGAGGGTAGCTTTTTTTAATTGCCAACTTATCATCACATGTTCAAATTGTACGAGAACTAAACTACATAATTCATGACCATCACAAATTGCCATGACTTGAATTATGTAAACAAATACATTTGTATTTTAAATGAAACTAGTTAATAATCTATCATAACATTACTGTGCATGTAGACCATACTTTGTACATTAAACAAACATCACAACGTAAACAATCACATACTCAATATATAATATATAGGCTGTGACCTACTTGTTAACCAATTAATAAATTCCACATTTTTACATTAACATTCTGTTTATGACTTTCCATTTTAAATGTTGTTTTTTACATAAACCTTTTTAAATATCAAATAAATCTAACAATTATTCTACAATTACTTACCCTTATTGTGAAAAATAAATACCCATACATAATCTCAGTAATGTCCATACATCATGAACTTGTGCAATATTTCTGTATTGCAATTTTTTCAAACCATTTCTTCCTAATTATCGTCGTTTGATAAGGGTTTGATTGAAACAAATAGGTTATTTTTGATAACTTTATTTTAACTGCGGCCTAAACATACACACACACACACACATAGGGATATTTGTGTAGGATAGGATAATAAATAAAATCAGAATGTAAAATTTATATCTTAAAATATTTAATATTCCTAGTACAAAATGTGATTTTGAAACTTTTAGACCAGCACATTAAAGCACATTTTAAAATACTCGTGTCTTTAAAGTGATAGGCAAAATGTTTCTCTAATGAAATAACTAAAGTCTTTGCCAAACATCACTTTTATAAAAATATATATTTCAATCAGCACAAACTTCTAGAAATGTTCAGTATCTAAAAAGATAAAGTCTACACAGGTGTCTCGCAGATAAACAAATATATAAATATGCATATTAATAAATTTTGCATGTGAACACGACGTACTGAACATTTTCAGTTAAAAGTGGGAGAATACTTTCGGCTTGCACGTACCAACTGATAACTAGGTGTCGAGTTTTTTTTTACTTTTAGGACTAGATAAAGTGATGAAATTGACCCGGCGAGGAGTCTTGGCAGGTGGTATTGGGGACAGCACTGATCCTTTTGCAAGCTGCTTCTTTGGAGAGGATTTCTTATCACATTTACTGTCCACCTCCATTTTGATCGGGTTGCTTTCTACATTTTTTTCTGAGACGGTAGAATTATTTTTGCTTCCTTTGTCATCTTCTGTTTCTTCATAAACCAGTTTCATATCCTGGGTGGGATCATCTATTACGAGAGAGCTAGGAGGCGGGGCGATGGGGGGACTCCTCAGTTTGGACTTGAACCCATCTTGCGACCATGCCTCCATAGCAGCTTCATCTATCGCAATGACTCCGGGTATTTTGTCTTCGGTGGGCCCATTAGCCTTTCCTTTTTTCTTCCCGGAAAGTGTTTTTACTTTAGGGCTTTTCCCATTTGGAGTTTTCATTAATTTTTCTTCACTTTTACCGGCAGTACCCTGCGATATTTTCCCTCCATCTATTTCCCTTGGGATCTCTTTCTTATTAGAATCTGTTTCTGTAGTGACAGACACCGCATTTACTTTTTTACTGGCGGATTGCTGCTTTACTTTAGGACTTTTGTGTTTGGGTGTCTTTATAACATTTCCTTCATCTCTATTGGGCGAGTCTTTTCTTTCGACATTACTTTCAGTTACATCCACATCCATGGGACCATCCTGGTGTTCTTTAGATTTCGGAGAAAGTAGAACTTCACCCAGTTCACCATCGGTGAATGTAATGATGGAGCAGTACCCATCAGAACTGGACACAATGAGAATATTTCCATCATTTGACCAAGTTAAATCTGTCAATCTGTAACAGAAAAATAATATTAATTAGACTAAAGGGTTCGCTATATATCTATTATATCTAAAAAAATAATTATAACAATCAAAAATAATAATAACATAAATTTATAGGCATGACTTATTTGTAGAAATTAAAGATTGTTAATTATTCCTTCTGTATTCATCACTTTGTGTTGCGGATTAACATTTGAATAATTTTTTTAAAGCACTTTAGCGAACACGTTTTGGACTACACATTCTTCTTCGGTGTAAAATTTTTAACTGAAACGTATTGATGAAAAGTGTTGTGAAAAGATAATCCACAACACAATGTAATGGTGAATACAGAAGGAATAATTAGCAGTTCTTAGGGACATGATAATGAGACGTTACCTGGCGTACTGCGGGTTGAGTACAATTGCCAGCGGTGTGGTCTGCTGCGTGTCGTAGACAGAGATGGAGTCATTTGTGCCAACAGCCAGCAGCATGCGGGCGGGGTGGGGAAGCGTGAAGAGGGAGGGCGGCCCCTCCGGCCGCGGGCCGTACACCACCGGGCTCCAGCGCACCGCCAGCGCCGGGGACTCGCCACACGGAAGAATACAGATGGGGCTACAATATTAATAATGCACTTAGTTGCTTATTCTAAATTGAAAAATTAAATAATGCATACAAATGAAAATGTCTGTTTTCTACAAGTTTTATTCTATATATTTTATGGGAATGATGTTTCACTTTGCTAAAAGCATTATCAAATATCATTTTTGTATGGATTAATTATTTAATATGGAGTTTTACATCATTTTTTTAGAAACTACACAAATACTAAACATCAGTTACCTATTTTAACAGTAAAATAATTATCATACAATAATCATAAATTGTGTTTTAAAATAAAATATGTATATTTAAAAATTTACCAACAGGCGAAGGTAGAAATACTTAAAATAAAGTGACATGAGTAGCACAATAAAAATGATTTACACAAACTTCTTCTAAAAGCAATTGAAAAATAAAAGAATTGGCTGAAATTCAATATTAAGATGAATAAGTTCAAATTAATATTTTTTTAAAAAGAAGAAAGCATGACAGTCTGAAAGTGAATTTAGCGTGAATAGTGAAATTATAAAACAAGTGGAAGAATTTGTATATTAAAGAAATATGTTTAACAGAAGCTGCACGGCGGTTGATAATGTAAGATGTTTTGCAACTCAAATGATTTGGTATGAGTTATCGTTTAAAATTGATAATAAATGTGCATCACACCTAGAGTAAAGAAAACAAACTCACGCCTGCAAGGAGTATCTGGAGTAGATGTAGGTGGCATTGACATTCTTGATCCCCCTGCTCTGGTCTCCCTCCAGCAGCCCCGTAGGCACAGCCAGCAGCTCTCCGTCGGGACTGAAGTCCAGGCGGCGGAAAAAGGACTGGAGGGTGTCATCGTGAAAGAGCCGCATGGTTTGCCCGCGGAAAGGGTGTAGGGCCGGGAGGGGAAGGACAGCTTTGGAGCTTCGTGAGACCACTTTCTTTGAGTTAACGTCAAATACACGGAACACCCTGAAATACAAACACACATATTAGGCAATCTAAATTTGATGGATGTACTTTGAAGAATGAAACCAACCCCTGCATGGTAAGCTTGGAGAAGTGAATCCGAGTAAATCTAAATACATTGTTTTTGGAGCGGGCATTTTTAAATATTGTGAAAAGTTACGACTTTATAATGAAAGTTTCTTATAGTATAGATGTGTAATTAGATACATAATATAAGATGTTTGAAAACTAGATTGCAATAATTCATTGTTTTGTATTACACTGTCATAGTTTGTTAAATTTAAACATTACCATTATTATAAAATACATGCGAGTACATTAAATAGTCATAGTGTGATACAGATCAAATCATGCACATAATACAGCATGTTATATTCTTATCTGTTGCATGACAAAAAATAGAGTGCCATCTTGTCTAATAAAACTTCAGATGACAATAAATTCCAAGTTAAATAAACACTCCTCCACTTATGATTATACGTTTAACAGATTTTTTCTACAGTTTTAAAATGGGTAAGTTTTAGTAGCAATATTCATTTAATGATTCTACAAAAGATTCCAGCAAATCATCTTGTCGCATTACTTACACATTGAAGATGACCTACATCTGAATTTAGATCATGAATGCCTAGAAACAATTCCATAACTGAAGGAATATACGTTGAGGAGCATTCTGTTTAAATCATTAACATATATAATACTTTATTTACCATTCTATATTATATTCATTTCTCCCATGTGTCCAAACCAACTAAATAAATGACCCTTTCATTATTTTGTTGATAACACTTTCATACACACTGCATTCACTATAATTCACTTTTTAATTTTAATGACAAACATATAACAAGTTCAAAAGAACATGCATGCAGTAATATGAAGTGCTGTTAATGTGAAGGAACGAGAGTTGATATATTTTATTGATGCATAACACCAATAGTTGTGCATTGCATATTTTGTGAGCGAGAACCTCTTGCCTCACCTGTCGCTGCTCATGGTGGCAGCGTAATTGTTGCGGGGGTCCCATGCCACGCCCTGCACGAAGCCCTTGTGGTGGAGCATGCCAGTGCGGGTCCCGCGTGGCACGTCCCACACGATGGCCGTGTTGTCCACTGAGCCGCTGATCAGGAACCGCCCCCGCGGGCACCAGCTCAAGTCATAGATGTCCTCCACGTGACCACGCAGCATCTTAAATCGAATAAAACAAATCTCTTATTTTTTTACCTAAATCAAATTAACATGTGAATTCAGCCATCAGTTTTAATTTTAATTAATTATATACTACACAAATTTAAATATCAATAGGCATCCAATGAATACCTTATAAACATTCCAGGTCTCCCGATCCTGTTCGGCGTTTTCTTCAAATAGCTGTGGGGGATCCACATCTGTCTTCTGTTTCCAGATAATAATGGCAGATTCGTCATCCCCCGAAGCCAGGAGCTCTCCACTAGGTGACCATCTCACTACATTCACAGCCTTCTGATGGTGAAATAGATCGGCCGCAACCTCAATGGACACACTGCCAGCTTCATCGATTCTTACATACCAAATCTAAAACAATTAAGAAGTTTTACATTAAATAATAATAAAAATCTTTACAAATATGCCACCGACTAAATCAATTGCTCTAAAAGAAAAACTCCATCGGTGAGTCCTGAACTTACCACCACATGAGTATCGCATCCTCCAGTAGCCAGACGATAGAAGTCCTTTTGTGTTTGAGAAGGTTGAAAATCGACACTCAAAACTGGATCTCTATTGTGCCATGCAATTTCGGGGATGGAACACTTCATCGTAAATTGCTAACGATAATTGCAACAGTACTCCAATAAGAAAATAGAAATACGCGTTAACTCTAACAAAATACGAGTTAAATTCAACTATTTTCATTGACAGTTCACCAGATTCATCATCATATTAGGAAACTCTTTTGGCGCCAATAGCTTAATGTTTCCATTGTAAAATATTTCTCAAAAGCAGGTACCTACCAGTTAAGAAAATTATCATAGAAATCTGATAAAAGTTTCTGAGTATTTATTTAAAATACGCCAGTCGCACTTAATCCTTCTTCGATGGCCCTACAGCCCATATCGAGCCTTAGCCTCCAGTATTCTGCGCCTCCAACTCCTCCTGCCCTCCGCTTCGACCCTCCAATCTGACACTCGTAACAATTTCGCCCCATCTCTCTCAACTTTAGCCTCCCATCGCAGCCTTGGTCCTCCAATTGGTCTTCTACCACCTGGGCGCCACTCCAGCAATCCTCTGCACGTGACCGGCCATCTCAGTCTATTCAGTCTGACCTTTGTGGAGAGATTGGGAGATTTGTAAATATAGTACAGTTCGTCAGTATGCCGCACTCTCCAGCCTTCACCGTCATTCACAGCACTCTTCTCTCAAAAGTATTCAATCGCTCTGGGGATTTCGCTGTCATTATCTACGCCTCACACCCATAGGTTACTACTGTTCGGATGATTGTTTTATACAGAATGATTTTGGTTTTCCAGTGTACATTTCTTGATTTGAGCACTGGTAGCAGAGAGAAGAATGTTTTGTTTCCAATTGTGATTCTTCTATCGATTCCCTTGTGATCTTCGTTTTCATTTGTTATAGACGAGCCCAGGTAAGTGAAGTCCTCAAGAAATAAACCGATTTGATTTGAATATCGTATGTCTCTCTTTTAGGTGACCTCCCGGTACGCCTTTTCTTTGTCCAAGGCCTTCACTGAAGTATTTTGAATGTCCATCGGGTATTGTTCTGTCTTGCTATATAGCAAGACAGGACATATGTCCAGGCCATTCCCACTTTAATTTAGATATACGATCCATGATGTCGACAACTTTGTGTGCTCTTTAGTTTATGGACACTTTTTGCTATTAAGGTGTCTGTCTCTAGACTATATGTTAGGATCGACAGTATCCATTGAACATTTTTCTTTTCAAGCTAATTGGAACCTGCTTGTTTTCAAAAAACTTCTTTCAGTTTTCTAAAGGCGGCACAACCCAGTTTTACTCTTTTAGGTATTTCGGCTGTTTAGTTTTCTTTTTCGAGTTTTGTTTTGTGGCTAGGTAAGCGTACTCGTCAACTTTTTCTAAATGTTTGGTATTCATTACGAATTCATGTTTTCGTGTGCTCAAGATCTTTGTTTTTTGATACATTCATTTCTAAACCTGCTTTTTCGCATGCCTCTTGTAATTGGTTTTTATGTGGTCCCTAGTCCCAAATCCCTTTCGAAATCCCGCATGCTCTATGGACTGGTACGTATTATATATTGATCAAAGTTTTTGGTCAGTCTACAGGGTGAGGCGCGGTCACTACCTTATTTTAAAAAAATCATAACACAAAAAGTATTATCAGTATCGATTTAATTATTTTTTCTTTGTACAGGGGCACATTTAAAGTTTTATTTAATTGGGTTTAAAAAACGCAATTTTGAAGGTGGCCATCGTCCTCGTCAATACACTGAGATAGCCGAATTTTGAAATTTCTGTCCACTTTAACCAGCATATATGAGCCTATGTCGGCAATAGAAGCATGAATATTGTCCTTTAACTGACCAAGGGTCTTTGAACGATTGTATAAACCAATGTTTCAAGGTAGCCTCACAGAAAATAGTCACAGGGGGCTAAATCTGACGACCGTGCTGGCCATTGAAGATCGCCCCTAAGAGAGATGAGCCTTTCGGAAAAGTGTTGTCGAAAAAAAATAATGGAAGCTCGTGCCGTGTGAGCCGTGGCGCCAAATTGTTGGAACCACACACCCCCCACATCCATTTCTTTAGTTTGGGTAGAAAAAACTCCTCAATCGTGTTTAAATAACGTTGAGAAATTACCGTAGCTGTCCTTTCGTTATTATAAAAAAAATGAGAGCCAATAATGCCGATTAGGTTTCTTCTTCACACTACCAGTATCTCTGAACGTGTCCACCCACAAACAAATCGATTGACGATCAGGCACTCGACCTGCAGGGGCAATATTGAATTGTTTACTGAATGCACGCTAAGTTGCGATGACCGAACGGCCGAAGGAAAAGTAGGCCTCCACGGCAAACGTTCGTCCACGGCATGATTAACACTAAACTAAGTGCAGAAAAAACTTAAGATCACGTACTTTCGAATGCACTATAAAGACGCGCTCTAGGAGTAACCGTCGCTTTGTGGCGTGAGTTTCAAATAAGGAAGTGACCGCGCCGCACCGTGTAGTTGTTATCATTTTTGTTAGAAATTTGTATTGGCGGGAAAGCAGGCTAATTGGACTATAATTATTAAAGTTGTCACTATCTCCCTTTTTAAAAAGCAGTTTTACATCTGCATTCTGCAGGAATTGGGGATTTTTTCCTTCTTCTAGACATTTGTTTAGTTATAGTTTAAAGCTTTTTTCAGATTTTCTCCACCTACTTTTAGAAAATCAGATATTGTCTTCACCTGGAGATTTATTATTTTTCATTTGTTTTAGAGACATTTCTATTTCTTCATTTCCGATTTCTACTAATTCAGTCAGATCAGACGCGTCTGCCTGTTTGGTTCGCGAGAGGTACTTTATTTCCCTCCTACCTTGTATATCTGTCGAGTTTTCTCCTATCCGCCACCTGGGGACACGTCTTTTAGCGGTTATCAGGCTCTGCCGATTTTTCCTTATACCTCACCAACGACACGATTCGTTTCCTCGTAAGAAATAAAAGTTTTAGGGTTTTGCAAGCTACAAAAAGAATTATAAATGTAATTTATACAATAAAATTTAAACGCTCAGAAAATCAATGAACTTATTAATTTGGCCAGCGTTTAATTTGGATAGCGTTTTATGAATAAACATTAAATGAGGCTTGCTTCCAGACTCTGGAGGCTTGCTTAATCTTAGTTAAGTTTAATTTTAATTAGTGATAAGACAATGAAAAACAATAATAGTGTATAGAAAAACAATAATAGTGTAAGTGACAATTTTGTGAGGGGCAACACTTTGGGGGGTCTGGATTGGATTTCAACCCCACTCTGCGTTTTTTTTTTTAACTCGGGGCTCGTATAACGACGCAGCGGTCTTACACATCAGACTCCGGTGAAGGTAACATCTCCCGGCTCGGCGGGTGGCTGAACGCCGGGGAGATAATCTGAACGAGAAGATCGCGATATACGCGCCGCATGGCGCCCTTATCACCATTGGGGCCTGATGCTGGCCACCGCTGTCGCTGTGAAGGAGACCCGTGCCCTCCGCGGTCAATCATCCGCGTGATGCCCCTCAGCCCGGGAGATAAAAGTGGACGCCGGGCAGCCTTCTGTGCCGTGCAGCCTCTGGCAGTCCTCGTGCCGGCCAACCCGCCGCCACGCCGGCTTCTGTCGCGTTGGTCCTCGCCGCAGATCACCGCCTTCGTTAGTTCTAATTCGTTGACTTTGTTAGGCCAACGAATAGCATGTAAGTCCTCTATAGTTCTTAAGTAATCTTTCTTTTTCTTTTGTATGTATTTTGTTAATTAAACGTCATTTTAAATAGTAAATATTGGTTTCGATCTCATATCATTATACATCCCGGAGCATATCTCATATAACATTATGTTGACATTGGCGAATCACACGGGCAAACGTTGGGAAGTGTTCGTGATTGGGAATGAAATTTCGATTAAATTCATCTTTCACCCCCGGTCCGTGACACCAACTAGCTCCTAACAATTTACCATAAACCTTATAAAAAACGTGTAAACTCAGACTTTCTGAAAGCTTAGTATTTTTCTAGCATAAACAAGTACCTCCCGATGGTATCCTTTAAATTTCTAGCCGCCAGTGTTATGTCAGTTGTCATAACAAAAATGAGAATATAGTGATAGTGATTCTTTTTTAATTCTTTATGTAATAATATTTAAATATATATTTTTTAATTATCACATATTTCACCTTTCCGATTTTGTGTCAGCATTCATGATATTAATTATTTAAAACCAAAAAATGGCAATCGTTATCGGAGGAGGCCTTTCGGGGTTATCGGCAGCATATTATCTTACGAAAAAGTTTCCCCAAAACGCCTTAAAGGTTCTACTCTTAGAAGCTTCGAGCAGAACTGGAGGATGGGTTGATTCAGAAAATAAAACTGGATTTATATTTGAAGCGGGTCCTAGAACCATAAGACCCGTAGGCCCGTCAGGTGCCAACACCCTAAATTTGATAGAAGAATTAAATTTAACGGACGAAATCATACCCATTAAGAATGATCACCCAGCGGCGCGTGGTCGGATGATTTATGCAAATAACACTTTACACAAGCTTCCTTCTACATTTTTACAAATCTTGTTAACTCGGAAGCCATTTTCAAAGCCTTTAGTAGGAGCGCTTCTCCATGACTTGATGGCTCAGGCGCCGCCGCAATTAACAGATGACAGTATATACAATTTTGTCGAACGGCGATTTGGAAAAGATCTCGCTGATTACGCAATTAGTCCCATGCTGTGCGGCATCTGTGCCGGAGACGCCAAAGAAATATCTGTAAAGTTTTTAATGAGTCAATTCTTTGAGTTAGAACAAAGGCACGGTGGGGTGGTGAGAGGGTTGATCAAGGACGGTTTTAATTCTGTCAAAAAAGAACAACCACACATGGGCTATCTGGCACAGCGGGCGAAAGCTGAGAAATGGAGTATTTACTCGCTGAAAGGTGGCCTAGAACTTCTACCTAAAACTATATCAGAAGCCGTCTTAATAAACGGAGGTCAAATATATCCAGATCACCGGATTGAAGAACTGAAGTTTTACAGCAGTAATACAAAAGTTTGCGTGAAGATAAAAGAAAATTATGCATTTTGTGGCGACCATTTGATCAGCGGTATTCCAGCTCACGAATTAGCTCGCCTTTTAAAAAAAGATTACGGAGAACTTTCAGAAGAACTAGAGGACATTCCTTTTGTTACTGTAGCCGTTGTTAACTTACAATACACCTCCAAACACTTGTTGCAGGAGAGTGCATTCGGGTTCTTGGTTCCGCCTCTGGAAAATCTGCCCATTCTCGGAGTTATATTTGATTCATGCTGTCTACCTGATCAAGATGGAACCGTACTTACCGTTATGATGGGAGGGAAATGGTTCAAAGAGCACTTCGGGGAAGATCCCACCAAGGAGCATTTGCTGGAAGTAGCCACGTCCCAAGTGAAAAATATACTACAGATAGTAGATAAACCCAATGTATCTAAAGTAACAGTTCTGAGGAAATGCATTCCTCAGTATGTGGTGGGGCACCACGACAGGCTGAAGAGGATTCGAGAGTACATTCAGCGCAAGGGGCTGCCCCTCTCCCTGTGCGGAGCCTCCTACGATGGAGTAGGGGTAAATGATGTCATCCTCTCGGGAAAGAATGCGGCTAATGATATTTCGTGATGTAGAAATTAAATTATTGATTATTTCACAAATAAAAAAAATGAAATGTAAAAATAAAATAAGTTGTTAAAATAAATTGTTAATCCATTGTTTTGTCATGTTTTGCACATATTTTATTTTTATATTCAAGATATAAAGATTCTATATAAACTTTTTACGTTAATACTTATTTTTTTATTGTAAGTATTTGCAGCAAATTTGGAAATAAGTATTGGTAAGTTAATGGACTGAGAAATTTTATACATGCTTTTACACACCAGTTAGAAGCCTATGTATCGCCTATCACGCCGTCCTCCGAAGGGGTAGGCGAAAAGAATTGGCCGGCACACTGTTCCTTCTTGACATACTTTTCTCCTTTCCTCAACATTCATTCATCACGTCATGCACGCACGTTGATTTCTCAAACTAATCGCGTGGCCGTTTAATATTTGATTGATTTGATCATGCCATGTTTTCCTTGCCTATATATAACATTGTAATTGAAAATAAAGTTGTAACCTTTAGGCAAGGAAGGTGCCTCCACATGAGGTGTCACTATAACACCAATCATCCCTGGAAATTATACAAAGTCGGCCAAACCTCTACAAAACTAGCTTGCCATTGACACAAAGAAGAAGACCATGAGGTCACTAGGCAACGGCGGAGACTAGCAAGATTCATAAATAAAAGTGATTACATATTAATTACAATGAAACATACTATACATTAATCATTTAAATAAATGTATGTCTGTTAATTTTTTTTACGACTTTATTAAATATATAAAATAGCATATAAATTAACCGAGATTAAAAGAAAATCATATTACACTAATAATATTAAAAATTACAAACTTTATATTTAAGTCTTCACTGTTGTCAGAACATGATATAATCCGATGTATTGATATTTGCATTTTTTAAGAGTTTTCATCTAAAATATAGAAATGTCTTATTAAATTAATCATTATGATTATTCCCCATTAAGGTGAATAATATCAATCATAACTAAAATAAATCCTGGAAAACACAAATTTCAATATTTCTAATGACCCATTTCTTATTCAAGAGACCAGTTTAGTATACTTAGCCGCAAAATCACACTATTATATGCTGTGAAAGGTGCTAAAGTGAATAACCAACAATGATATTGGAATCAAGGCAAATAGCAAAATACGCAGCACCTATTAATACTTGCTACCAGGAAACAATCAAGTGCCAATGAAGATGAACAATAATAAAACTTGTATTTAAAGCTTTCAATAGGAAATATTAAACATTAGCAATTTTTCCTAAATGCAGATAAATTGATATTTTAATAGTGTGAGTAGAAGGAGGTCTCGGGGTACTCGCTACCGTGTTGGTGTAAGTGTAAGAGAGGATAAATCCAGCCGAGACATCATCACCAATAGCCAAACCCTCCCCAGGAATGACATCCATCTTCACGGCAATCTTGTTGGACTTTCTAAAAAGAATCACTCTGAAAAAGAAGAACATTTCATTAAAATCATTTCTAATAATCAGACTCTATAAAGCCAATATTAACTGTCCAATGCAACCCAGGCTCAACTCCTAGGCTGCTGTGAATTTCACGGCTTAAAACACGGGACTATGTTAGCAAAGTTTGTAAATCTGCATCTGCTCTCTTTAAGAGGAACATTCCGAGCCACACAGATCGATTGCCCGCATTGACCAACAACCCGCTAAATCACCTTTCCAACAATGTTCTCATCAGGTGGAATAGTCACAATAGCCGAACCTCTGTATGCCAGAAAGTCCAAATATCAGAAAGCATATTTAGCATTCAAAGTGCAATAAACTAGTTTACTAGCTCAATATTTTCATGCCCATCAAGCCAACTACGAGTCATGACAAGCAAGTATAGATTTTAATAGCTAATAACTAGCTCGATACAGATTTTAATAGCTTTGCCATGGGCAGCTCCAACTTGGAAAATTGAAGGCTAGTTTTTACGAAGGTGCAAAGTGGTTTGAACATAAAACAAAGAAAAAGGGAAAGAAAGTGTTTATTGTACATGTGTTATTTAGCACCGATGCCACATTTAGAGTGAAGTTTGAACAACACTATATTGTTCAATCACTTAGAACCATTACACAGTCATTACACATATTTAAAACTCATTTTTGACTTTTTTTTATACTTGGCACATTCGAAATGATCAGCCCTTAATTTATAATATTTAAAACAAATTGACATCTCAAAGATGAATTTATCATAAAATACTAAGATGTGACAGATAACGTGGGTGAGTGGTAAGTGCTATGACTGCTACACTGAAGGTCCCGGGTTTGATTCCCGGCAATGGTAGTGTGTTTGTCACACTGTCTTTGGTTTGGTGTAGAATTCACATGATAATAAAATGGTGATAGATAAGTTATCTATCACATATGAAAGCTATATCCCTTACAATAGATTTGGCTTGCACTGTAATGATGTAAAGAGCAATTCAACAAAATAAAAAATAAATGAAAAAAATGATTATAAATCAAAATAAGAGCTTCAGCGTGAGGTGTATGCTGTACTTGTAAAAAAAGTAAACTAAACAAAATATTGGTGCAAACAGCAAAATGTGTAATTTTTTGCTATGGTAAAAAATACAAAAGTAATGTGAAAGCATCAATAGTTTTGTGGATACATGTTGGTATGCTATAAATTATTTATAGTAAAGTTATTAGGTAACCACTAGACTGACACCCTACAAGATACAAAAGATTAAATGAGGATAGAACTTACTTTGGATCATCATTATAATTTTGTGTGTCATCAACATACTCGGAAGCATCATCTCGCTGAGGCAAACGCAGTGTATCAGACGGAGGCACCAACTGACCCGTGCATATCATATTTGTTTTAGCATACTGATTATCAATCTGTAAAAAAAAACACTTAGATTATGCTATTAGATAAAATTAAATACTGATTTAATAAACTAGTATGGGTTGTGAAACATTGTGCAAACTTGCCTCTTGAAATTTCGATTTACTTTCATCGGTTCCTTCAGCCGGAGCATCTTGCTCTTCTTGAGAATCAGATAATGGAAGCAAATTGATAGTCGTGTCGTGTCCAGTTGGATTGGAAAGTTTTAGAACAAGAAGGCTTGTGACACCAGGCTGGAGAGGCTCACATGATAAAATCCTCACTTCAGGTATGTGATAGCTACAAATAAATAAATAACCAACATTAGAAATAAACGAGCAAGAAAAACAATTATAAAGAAACATGTCATTCCTGTAAAATAGGATACAACTTCTAGAAAACAGACGTTTTCAATTGTATTAACAGTAAAAATTCTCTTGTTCACAATTTTATTTTATTCTTTGTAGAGTAAACAATGTTATGTTTAACCAAGTTTTAGTTGAAACAGAGTTATTAACATCATAAAAAAATCTTTCACTCAGTCAGATTGACCCATTGTTTTCCTGCCAATCTGGATAATCGAGTCCATTGTAACTAAAAAAACCCAGAAATAATGAACCGTCACAATGTTCTAAACTGATATATTTCTCTCGCCTTCTCAATATTCATAAATATTGTCATGGATGTGCGTTGATTTCTCTGACTTCTCGTGTGGCCGTCATTGGACATTCAATTGATTTGATCGTGCTACATTTCTGACGGTCTTCCTCTATTCACAACATTGACCAATACATTCTTTACCATTCCTTCTTCATTCATTCTTGTATATATTCTACCAAGAAATTTCAATTGAGAATATTAATATATTATATATCAGTAGAATACTCACTAGGCAAAGAGTTGAATTTTGAATTTGATGGATCCAGGATTGTATTCTGGTTTCGTGACATTGTGATCACACTGGCGACACCTCTGGGAGCGTTTGATGAACAACTGTTTGGCAGAAGGATACAAGTTCTCGACAGTGACCGGCTGAAACTCCGGCTGGGCCAAACGTTGTTCCATATTGGTAACTAAAAAAAAATATATAAATATATTTACCTCCTGCATTATAAAGAGGAAAAAACCTAAGTATATTTTAAAAACGTTAAAGTCGAATAAGAAAGTCATAATCCCAGGAGACATGATTCCTGTTTCCCAGATCGTCAGTACTATTAAAATAAAAGAAAAATAATAAAAATGATTGTTTTCAAAAATACTAAATAAATTGGGAGATTATACAAACTGATATCTTAACACTCGTCTTTTATTTAATGTATTAGTAAGTATAATGGGATATTTAAAATATGTCAAGTGGTTATGAATGATTATAAAAGAGCAAAGTAAAAATCACCAAGTAGGTAATTATTGTTGATTAAACAATGGAGCAAAACTTCATAAAACATTAGTTTTCTGGAAGTGTTATGAGGCCCCAGTAAGTGAAGTATTTCACTCTCATAAAATGTAATTTCATCATTTTGAAATAATCACAAAGTATCATACCATATTTGAGGTTTACTTCCTTAGTGAAGATGTCAACGGGTAGATCATCAGGGTCGGCTGTGGGTACAGAAGGGGCCGCAATGGGGGCATTTTCAGAGAAACCCCCGCCAAGTGAGGCCGCCCCGGTGACACGAGCTCGAGCCATGGCACTGGTCAGCCCAATCTTATCCTTAAATAATTTAGAAAATGTATTATATTTCACTGGTGTAAAGCTTATTAATATCTGAACTATTCCGAAAACATTCACAAATCACAATTTAGTAATATGTAGTAACTTAACCAAATCGAGAGGGTGTATAGTTTTTGATGAAGGGCGTGTTGGACTTAAAGGAAGGTAAAGAAGGGGAGAATTTTCTGAGGCAAGAGAGTGAGTGAGAGAGAGCATGGCTTCTGCCCCTTGCCTCCTTTTTTCTATCTTGGACAATGGTTCAAACAATAATCTTAAATCTCTTAATTTAAGCTTAAAATGTGGTATTTCATTTCATAATTGCAAATGAAGATGGAGTGTATTTCTGAAGCAAAGAGTGTATATTTATCTTTAGCTGTTAAAGATTAATTAATCTCAAATGTAATTATGTTGCTGATGGATCATAATATAACTATTGTTTAACATAATCTGTTTAAATATCACCATTGTAGAAAAAGATACGTACTGTTATTGTCATATATTTTCCACTCATCACAAACTTCTTCCGTTCTTTCTCCAGTTTATTCTGTTTCTCTTGAAGTGCTAAGGACTTGTAGTAATCTTGGAGCAGAGAAATCCGATTTGTAAAAGGGCTCGTATGTTCGGGCCAAGCACCAGTGGCTATAATTTAAAATAAAGTTTATGAGTCAAGATTACAAAGAATGAAAATAAAAAGCCTAAATTACTGCAGTGTGATACTAACCAACGGGCTGATCTGGCATGCCAATATCCCGAGAAGTCCACCGACAATTGAAACAAGATAAATAATACATCTTTTTAGGTGTTTTGGAATCAACCTTGATATCAGTTTTGGTATCACTCGGCTTAGCCGCCTCAGAATCAGTGACCTGAGAAGTCTTGGCTTGCATTATACTTGTTGCTCTGGTTGAAAGGGTGTGAAAACAACTAGGGCAGTCAAAACAACTGCCACATCTGTTTTTCTTCAATCTTGCTTCTGATGAAGGCATATTCTCCAAGCAATTTGCGCAATAAAGTGAATCCACCTAATAAAAAAATAAAAGAGTAAAAAAGATATTTTTGAAATTAAAACAACGGAATTGAATTCTATATTACAAACCTCATGACAGATGCAGAATCCACATCGAACTTTCAGACAATGTCTACAAAAGTATATGTTTGTTATAGGTTTCAGTTTTCCACAAGTACAGGCATACTGAACATACTCTGGTTGAATTAAATATGCCATTTTGTTATAATTTAATTATGAATTAAGTTATAAACAGAACCTGCTCTTGACAAGACAAACCCAAATCTGACGGATGACCAATTGACACATAGACAACGAATATAGCCATAGCTTAATTTTCATATTCGTATGACAGTGTGTTGCCAATATAATTATTTTTAACGAGTCGACGAATACAAAGAGCCATTTTTGTGAAACATCACAAATTAAAAAATAATAAAGGGTAAGAAATTTTACAGAATTTTGTTTATTTTTTTATAAATAACTACAACAGTTTACACAGTTATACAAACGGTTATAAAACTTTAAAAACATAATCAACGAGGATACGATTCTTCAAATATATTATGGCCATTTGAAATAAAAGTATTTCAAAATGGAAACCTCATCATTGTAGCAAATTGTGCAGGAGACGGATTAACAAAAAATATATCATCTTTTGTTGATGGCTTTACATCTCGAGTGTTGTCCGTTATTGGCTTATTGAGGTGATTTAGCAATGGTTGGAATTCCTTCAACTGTAAAGTTGATAAAATATCATATATAATATATTTATTCTTATTTCAGTATGAATACACTTTTACGAAGATTACTAGAGTCTAATGTCAGTTCCAAGATTAAATGAAAATGTATAGTCAATTGGCACGATGATACAAATTATTGTTATTAGTCCTTGAAATGTTTTATGCGGATTATGTATTTAAATTAACATTTGGGTTCCGCTTAATTATATTTTCTCATACTTTTTTTAATTGGAATAATGAATACATTTGATATTTGTTTAAACATATAAAAAAAAATCTTTACTTTTGTTGCATTGTTGGGTATTTTACGAGTACCTATAGTAAAACGTCGTTTATCCGGACGTCAGTTAACCAGAACGTCAATAACCGGACAAGCCGAGATGATGAAGCGCATAAAAAGAAGAGGAAATCTTGTTTAAAAAAATCTCTGATTATTTTTCCAGTACTGTAGAGTAATGTTAGGCTTTTTATGTACATGTACTACATACATACTTGTTTTTGCAGTAAAATTTGTAATTTCATAATCAATAAATGAGCCGAGGAAAAAAATAGTTTAACACTGTGGGACTGGGAGGATTAATCCCATCCCCCCTACCTAACCTATGCCGCTAGTATGCTGGGAGCACCGTAGCGCCCCCTGGACACAAGGACCCCGTCTTTGCTCCGGGCTTACTACCGCTCCAACCTGTGACTTTTCAGTTGAACACCGAATTTTGCAAAAATAATTAGCGCCTGGTTGATTATCCGAAAAAATCAGTATCCGGAACACCTACGGTCTCAACTAGTCCAGATAAACGACTTTTTACTGTTTTATATTTTTTCAGTTAGAAAAAAAATCTCACCTGTTTTTCTGATATTCCTATTGGGTATCTAGGGAGGACCCATAGGGCAATATAATTAGTTCCCAAGATATCGATGGTTCCTCGATATAGAAAGAAATTGCTGTCAAAAGCGGGACAGAGTTCCGATAAAGGTTCAGATGACAGGGTAACTGAACTGTTGGCTTTTTTAATTTCACATAAACAATTTAATATTGTTGCCAACTTGGGATTGTCCCAAAACTGAAACTAAATATTTCGAATGGGTTTAATGTTTGTTTGTTTGCCATCTATGAAATGAAATTAGTCTCACAAGTTTCATTACTAAAAATACCTTGAAAAGATAAGCCACAACAACCAGTCCATCTTCACGGGTTTTCGCTACATCGGGAAATAGGTATTCTCTTTTGAAGTGTACTACGTGCATTTCCATACAGTATCTAATTAAACCAAAAGTGTTTGAAATTAAATATAAATAATCGCATTATAAAGGTTTCAAATAGTACCTAAACTAACGATTTTTTTTTTTTTTGTATAATAATTAGAAATTTCCAAATAAGCAAAATTACATAAAAAAATATTTGAATAAATATAATTGCACTTGGTATTTTAAAACACTTTATTACCCTTTTCTCAGACATGTTTCATTAATTAATTCAGTCGGGAGTCTATAAATTAAAATGTAGCGAATGCACGTCATTTTACGTAGGGAAAACAACGCGTAAGTTAAAAAAAAAATTAAAGGACATATGAAATACTTTCTAATAATAATTGCTAATCATTTAATTGAAAATAATCACACATTTAACAAAGAAGACGGTATCGAAATTTTGCTAATTAATAATAAAAAAACTAACGTCAAATATTTTAGAAAATGTAAAAGCCATCAAAAATAATAAAAATGTAATAAAAATAAAAACCAATTAAATTTTAATTCACTTCCCATGTTCGAAACTTTCCCGTTATCTCTCCCCTCTTCTCAATCCTATTTATACTCGTACCTCCTCCACCTTTATACATAACTCCACCCTTTTTTAGTGTATAAGTGATCACTGTTTTATTTCATTGTTAAAAATTTGTACACTGAAAAGGTTATGTCATAACCGAAACATGTCTGTGAAAAGTGTAATGTAAAAATCCTTAGTGCACTTAACTTTTTTTAAGCATGAATTCACAACACAAAGTGTAGGCAAATATAGAAGAAATAAAAAAATTTAATTGACAAATTGTATGCTTATATATGTAAACATTTATTAAATGAACACACTCGAAGCTTTATAAATACAAATATCATATAAATAAAATACTTTACACAATGTGAAACTAACAAATCAACCACTGTGAGCAAAATTTGTGAATATCGTCCTTTTAGTACCTGTTAATAGATTGTTTTTCAAGTATTGATTTCACAATTCTAATTCCATGTGCTGAAATCCGAGTACATGTATACAGGATTTGCGAATAAGAAACAAACGATAGACTAAATTTTAACCGAATTGTTTTCAATAATGAAAATCTTTAATTTTCATTATTTATAATGAGCTGCTACCATGAAATTTCTAATAACGACATTATTGTTTTCGTATTAATTTCATAATCATTTTCTAAGAAGCACAAGTTTCAATATCATATAAAATTCATTATGTTATACTTGCACATACAATTTTAGTACATACGAGTATGACGGAAATAGAAAGAATTTTTTTTATTTTCCTTTTAATACCTGTAGACCTCGCAGAATTGTCCAACATACCTCTCAGAGTCCATGGTATGCTCACTGCCAGCTGTAATTTTTCTACCCCAATGGAAATGTAATTGTATGAAAATATATTTGTCCGAAAACGGACCATTCACCAAACACGGCCGGTCCTTTTCCCACGCTCCTTTCAACAGAACTAAAACGAAATTAAATTAATATGTCAATTCAATCGAACAAATATTCAATACGAGTACCGTACCATATAAGACAGCGTCTAATGCGTTTAGTTTATTCATTTGACATTTATAAAGAGTCTAATAAATGAACCTTTTGAAAGAGTCCCTAATACTAACTGACTGGACTAATATCTATATAAATATTCGTATTATATATAATTAATTATAAAAATATAAATTCTTGTGAAGCACTCAATGTGTTGTGTGACATTATTAAATACAATATTAATTTGTTTTTCCACCACTTTATTTTGGCACAACCAACCGGTTTCGCTCCCGCCGGAGCTTCGATAGGGTTATAAAGGTCAGTGTATTTTGTAACCCTGGCGAAGCTCCGGCGGGAACGAAACCGGTTTGTTGTACCAAAATAAAATGGTGTTAAAACAAATTAAAAGTGTATTAATATTATATTTAAAATAAAAAATGTTTCTCTTATTCAAATTTTTCCTACTGGACCAGTTTTCGGAAAGTCGCTGCTGTCGTTTGGATTCGTGTGTCTCTAATGCATTTTATATTTGAGGCGAGATCAGAATATGGAGTCATCTTACCTTCTGTTTTATCTGACGTATGATAATTACATTAAGCTTCCAGGAATAGCTTTTAATCTAGAAGATAAAATTTCCGAAACCCTAATTAAAAGCACGGAGACGCAAGTAGCCCATATGATGGCTCTGAGAATAAACGACACAAATTTGTTAAAATAACCTCCAGGATATACAGCCACCAGCATAAGGCGATTAAAACAGGACCGATACAGCGATGAAATAAATTGCTGGTTTTTAAATTTTATCACATCTCCTTATAATGGAGTTAAAAGGACAGTTAATATTCAGAACATGGGGACTGTAGCCATTCAGTACGGCTGGAGAAAAATTGACACAACCGTGAGCTACTTGAAGAAGAAAGAAGGTCTGCCTACGTTTTTCTTCGAAAAGAATGGCGGCGTTTTGATTCCGGGTCAGGAAAAACAAATAGAATGATTGAAAGAAATGCGATTTAATACAAAGACAAGTAGAACATATTACTGTTTTCAGGAATTGACATATTGTCACTCTTAAATTAAGAAATTCTTGTAATTAGATTTATTTTCAATTTATTGTTTTTGAATAACCTAAAAGTTTTTGTTTCAACTGATTTACGAAACTTGTGGTTATTTCCTTATATTGGTTCGAGTTGAAGATAAGCTTGTACCTGTTCCTCCAGTGTTATACACTTCCAAAGTGTCAGGGACAGAATCATAATAGAGAAAATCCAAGGGAGGACACCAGTACTCCGTGTGGGATCCCAGGGTGATGTCCACTGGACTACCAATTTTTGGCAATTGTTTGATAAATTGTTCTTGTTCCTCCTTCTTTTTTGGGTCATCATTCATTGCTTATAAATAAACTAAAAAATTTAATATTTATTTACACTTACTGTCAAAATGATATTTTGATTACAACGAATCGTACTATGAATTCGAATTAATTTGATTTTCTAGTCAAATTCTTTCCTCTTTTTTTTATACAAAAATGTGGGCAGATGGGTAAATACCTTTTTTTATTTATTTAAAAAATACAACACACGATAAAACAAAACAAATGATACGTTCGATGATGTTTAAAATGTCATAATACTTTAGTTTGTGGATTATTTGTGAAAAAATATGAGCGGAAAAATGATGGAGAAATTAAAACCTCCGTGGAAAGGAAGGGGGAAGAGCAAAACGTGGTACGAAACTCGCCCATGTGTCGATTCTTTGACGGATTTGAGAGATCAGCAAAATGCCGTTGGAGACGCAAAATCTAAAAAGTCTTCTGTTAAAACAATCAAAGATAATAGATTGAAAAATTGGGACAAATGGTTGCTGTCAAGAAAACAGCAGCATCAAAATTTTTCGGAATCTTTTGGAAGAGAACCGTGCAACTTAACAATGAATTCTGAACAGTTTGTAAGGGAAAAAGAAGAAGACAAAGAATTAATAGCTTATGCGGAAGAATTAGTTATCCCCGACAAGGACAGGGGTGGACCAGAATACTGGGGCTTCCCCGACAGCCTGAAAGGCAGCTGTTCCAAAGGACCGCCATTGTTTGCCCAACAGACCAAACTTCAGAGGGGAATTCTCCCGGAGATGACCAGATCGGGGATTCCTAGAGTGATCAAAATCGAGAAAAATACTTTCGACGATCGAAGAATGGTATCTAAAAGTGATTTTGGAAAATCCAAATACAAAATATGCAGAGAAAAACAACTGAAATCAAAAATCGATTTGCTTCTACCACATAAGTAAGCAGAACCTTAATTATTATTTATAAATAATTAACCGCACCTCCCGAAAAAGTATTAGGTTTGTGTTGACTATAGGTAGATGTTGTAATACCATTTCTCTAGATATGTAATTAAATATTTGTTTTCAGACCGGATATCGAGAACTTGGTGGTAATTGGGAGTAAGCCAAAGGATCGTGAATATGATCATTACATTAAGCTTCCAGTAATAGCTTTTAATCTAGAAGATAAAATTTCCGAAACCCTGATTAAAAGTACGGAGACACAAATAGACCACATGATGGCTCTGAGAATAAACGACACCATTTTGTTAAAAGAACCTCCAGGGTACACTGCCACCAGCATAAGGCGATTAAAACAGGAACGATACAGCAATGAAACAGATTGCTGGTTTCTAAATTTTATCACATCTCCTTATATTAGAGTTAAAAAGACAGTTGATCTTCAGAACATGGGGACTGTAGCCATTCAGTATGGCTGGAGAAAAATTGACACAACCGTGAGCTACTTGAAGAAGAGAGAAGGTCTGCCTACGTTTTTCTTCGAAAAGAATGACGGCGTTTTGATTCCGGGTCAGGAGAAACAAATAGACATTTGGTATGTTTCTTCCAGGCCTCAGATAAATAGGGAATTTTGGGAACTAAGAACATACCCGAACTTTCTAACGGAAGATCTAGTGCTGACATTCAAACTCTCCGGGATCACAACGCTGGAGCCAGCTTGCGTGGGGGCCATGGAAGCATATATCGACACAAAAGTTGCGAGGCGTGTTGCGATGGATTTATTAGATTTTATTTTGAATACATTTACGACTAAAACATTCACGGAAGTGTCTTACGAAGAACTTCTCCAAGATAAAGTGCATTTCTGTCTCAATAATCCCCAATATTATTATCACGAAAAAGCGGTTGAAAATCTAAAAGTCTTGTACCAAAAAATACAGCTCGAGTTACAGGAAACAGAAGGCATTCCTTGGAACATGTCCATCAAAACTCTGCGATATCTTATCCTTCAGCTGGAACTGCCAAAGCAAAATCAGTCGTTTCTGGAATTTCAAGAGATTTTACAGCAATTATTGAGGCCCACGTTTGAATTGTCTTTTGATAACAAGTATACGATTGTGTCATCTATGCTCAGTAAGTTTTTCGATATTTTTGAAAAGGTATCCGCTCAAGCGAGGAATATTTTGAATTCTGCAATCTTGGCAGTCAACTCTACTAGAAAAGCGGAAGACATCCAACTGTTCCTCTCTCAGACGCAATCATCTAAAGAAAATATTCTAAGATATTCGACCGCCCACAATGACGAGATTATTTTCTTATTACACGGAGATACTCACAGTCGATTCGAAAGAAAAGTCTTCCAAAGGAGGATATTAAGATATTTCCAATTAACGATAGAAAATATCGACGCTTCGCTACAAACACTAGATCCTGCCAAATCATCAGATGAGACCCGCAACTAGATACTTCACACACCACCGGCACCGTGTGCACTGAACTGGATTCTTATTCGATAAAACTTAAGCGGAAGAGGGAGTAAATGATTTTTTAGTCCTATAATATACAGAATCCCACAAATGTTATACAGAATCATATTTTGTTAGGTGCTCATTTGTAAGATCAGACATATTTTGATTATCTATTAAAGCTTTTTTTAAAACAGACAACGTTTTATTATTACGTATGATCTCGTGATTAATTGAAACACTTTTTGAAATCTTGTGATTAATTGAATTTTCGTATGAAACATTCACTTTGTGGTTAGACATTAAATTTCTTATTATTATAACTAACTAACTAACCATCACGCCGTCTCTCCGAAGAGGTAGGCAGAAAGAATGGACTGCCACACTTTTCTTTCCTGACATATTTCTCTCGCTTCCTCAACATTCATACATCGTGTCATGCACGCGCGTCGATTTCTCTGACTCCTCACATGGCCGACATTCAATATTTGATTTATTTGATCGTGCCACGTTTTCCTCGGTCTTCCTCTATTTCAGGTTCCATTTACATCATTAACATATAATTTTTTTACCATTCTTTCTTCATTCATTCTTTCCATATGTCCAAACCATCTTAATGATCCTTTCATTATTTTGTACATGACACCATCATTCGCACCGCATTCACTTCTTATATTTTCATTCGACACTCTATCATACACAGAATATCACACATTCGTCTAAGAGATCTCATTTCTACTGCATTTATTCTACTTTCATCCTTCTTTTGCCAGTTCCATGCTTCGCTTCCATACATAAGGGTCGGTAGAAGAACACCATTGTGCACTGCCATTCTAGCTTTTTTGGATAGGTTTTTGTTTGCGATGACAACTTTAAGTGCACCATTCACTTTGTTGCCTGCCCCAACCCTTCTTTCAATATCCCTCTCCACTCTCCCATCTCTTGTAAACATACTACCTAAATACACAAACTCAACTACTTGCTCCAAGTTTTCACCATTCACGCTAATGTTGCAGACTGTCGTGGTTTCTTCCTTTTCAAAAATCATTACCTTGGACTTATTAACATTCATCATCAGATCATTTCGCATGCATACCTCATACATACAATTCACCAGGACTTGTAGTTCATGCTCGTTGTCAACAAGTAGGACAGCGTCATCCGCATACAAGAGACAGCTTACTGACACTCCGCTCATTTTGGCACCTACATCCAACCCTTTCAGCTCTCTCATACAATTGTCCATATACAGATTAAATAACCACGGGGACATTACGCAACCTTGTTTGACACCTTTATTGATATCAAACCAGGCTGTAAGATCTAAATTTTATTATTATTTGTATTTAAAATAAAATAATATAAAACACTGTACTTTGTTTTTCACCACTATGCGGTTATTTTAATTGCCGACTAGTTTCGCTTGTACCCGAGCTTTCTCAGGGCTTTGTAATAACTGGAGGTACACCAGTTATTACGAAGCCCTGAGGAAGATTGGGTACAAGCGAAACTAGTCGGCAATTAAAATAACCGCATAGTGGTGAAAAACAAAGTACAGTGTTTTATTTGACTTATTTATTGTTTCTTGAACAATGATATAAAACTCGTATTAAATATTAAGTAATAATGAAAGCGTCGGTTTTCTAGAAGTTTCATTATATTATATGGGAATGCAATTTTAAACCATGCTAGGGTGTTATGAAATGTTTGATAATACCCTAACAAGGTGAAACATGTCAATCATTTTATATATAATTATCTTCTTCTCAGTCGTATTCCTCGTGATTGAGGGTCGTGTCTATCCTGTAAACTATTGACCATGGCACACCATGCATTCCTGTCACCCGTCAGTCTACAGATTGCAACCAATGAGAATCCAGTCAGATTCCTGATTTGATCGGACCAGCGCCAGCGGCTCGGTGGTCGTCCTTGTGGTCGCCTTCCCTCCACTTTGTTCATGATGATGAGCTATTCAAGGTTGTCCTGATCTCTCCGGGCTGCGTGCAAAATATTTCACCACTCTTTGAGAGCACATTCGCGAGAGTCTTGCCTTGATACCCAACTTGTCAATGATTGACTGATTTGGTTTTCTAGCCGTCCAGGATATACGCAGCATTCGTCGCCAGCACCACATCTCGAAAGCATCAATTTTGATATAATTAAACTAAGCATATTTTATTATCAAGAAATTTCAATCAACTACGTTTACTTCGTACCGCCTTAGAATCAATAAATGTTGTGTTAACTTATAAGCTAAATTAAATTCGTTATCGTGGACTTCAATCTGGTCAACTCTCATTCGCAGAGGAGTCCCACAGAAGATTGTGAATATCATCAGGGCAATGTATGACGGTTGTTCTTGTCGTGTAGTGCACCAGGGCAAACTCTCCGAGGCCATCAAACTGAGTGCGGGAGTGCGACAGGGATGTCTACTATCACCCCTGCTCTTCATAGTGGTTCTGGAGGATGTGTTGCGCCGTTCTTTCGACGGTCCTCGTGGCATTCCATGGATGCGTGATACCCAGTTGGAGGATCTGGATTATGCTGATGACCTCTGTTTGCTTTCGGTAAACCGGGTGGATGCGGAGCGGAAACTTTGTAGACTTCACGAGGAAGCGGCAAAAGTAGGTCTCAAGATTAACATGTCCAAGACAGTAGACCTACGAGTGTCCACAAATGACTCCACCCCAATCTTGCTCCACGGTGTCCCCCTTGTGACCACGACCAGCTTCTGCTACCTCGGTAGTATGATAGCAGGCTCAGGAGGTACGGAGGAGGATGTAGCCAGCAGACTTGACAAGGCAAGGGGAGCTTTCGCTGTGCTTCGCCCTGTATGGCGCTCCGGTATCATTTCGAGAAAGCTCAAGCTCCAAGTATTCAGCAGTAACGTTAAAAGCGTACTGCTGTACGGATGTGAGACTTGGAAGTCTACCGCAGACGTTATTGGTAAACTCCAGGTGTTTATAAATAGGTGCCTTCGCTCAATATTCAAAATCTATTGGCCCCAAACAGTGTCAAATGCCGTTCTCTGGACCATGGCAGGCGAAAAGCCAATTAGAGAACAAGTCGCTAGGCGCAAGTGGCAGTGGATCGGTCACACTCTGAGACGGAACCCAGCCTGCATCGCTCAGGGCGCACTAGACTGGTCCCCTATGGGGGAAAGAGAAAGCGAGGCAGACCTAGAGCCACCTGGAGAAGAACCCTGCAGGGCGAGGTTAAGGCAGCAGGTCTCACTTGGGACGATGTTAAGCATCAGGCATGCGATAGAGTCGGGTGGAGAAGATTCCTTGAGGCCCTATGCACCACGGAGGTGTGACAGGACAAAAAGAAGAAGAAGAAGAAGAAGAAGAAATTAAATTCAGTTTTTTATTAAGTTAAAATGAATTCTGAAAATAAATGAAAAGTGTTTTAATTACATTGAAATGAATTTAATGAACGTGGCAGCAAGGCATTTGCTTTATTGAAGCGAATCAAATGATTCACGTAGCATTGTTGCACTACTTTCTATTACATTATTTGCGAGATGGGGTGCACTCGGGTCGATTCCCTTCATTGAAGCACCTTGTGATTTGTATGTGCAACATTTTTCGTTTTGTAGTCAGGTGCGAAAACGAACAAATCGGATGATTTGCCGTCACGTGAACATGCTACGTACAATGAGTTTAAAAATTCAGTTGGATAGTTGGTTGCTTCGTCTTCATTTGTTACACAGTCGATAGATTTGAAGGAATGCAGTGGACCAACGATTTGATTTCGAATTGTGAAGTTTAATTGATCCACATCTTTGTTATTTGACGCTAGAATTACTTGTTCACTCAACCAATTGTGATTTTTGTGGTTAGCAATGATGTTCGGGAACACTTTGATGATGAGGTCGATACAGTGGAGAACCATTGTTGCCAGTGATAGTCTCCGCCGTGAAATTTGGTATATAATGCTTGGAATACTTGCCGTGGACCATGCAAGGTGATTGGGGGTTGATGCCGCCACACGGTTTGTGAATCATGTTCGTAATTACAACATCATGTAGGTCTGGATCGGTTCGGGATCAGGAATCTCGACGCATAATTATGATTTCATGAGATAGCGTTGTATAAAGATTTGTTTTTGTGATTGTCTTATTTTTCCAATGCGCGAGGAAACTTCTAGGGGCCGAGACGAACAAAAATAATAATTGGAATCAGTCAATTAGTGTTCTCGAGATATAAACATAAAAAAGCCGTTCCTTACAAAATTGAGAAAATGAACTTTCTTCATAATTTTTTTTCGTGATTTTTTCCGATGTTTTAATAGTTATTAGTTATTTTGTTTCCCGCCAACCCCTTCGTCCACTTCTCCACCTCCTCCTTTACCTCCTTGTTGGTTGAAAACCTTTTTCCAGCCATGTGCAGCTTCAGGGAGGTAAAGAAATAGTAATCTGAAGGTCCTAGGTCAGGGGAATGCGCGGGATGGTTCAAGACATCCCATTTAAACGAGGCGAGCAGTTCCTTCTGGAATTGTCGTGCAGCAGTTAGACTCCCATTATCAGCATGCCTCTCCTCTTGTTCTGAATCGCCTTCCGCCATTTTTTTAGGGTCTCACAGTATCTTGCAGAGTTCGTAAGTTTAAAACTCGTAGATAATTAAAATAGTGTTATTTCCATCTTTGATTTTATTTATCTACACGTGTTTCGAAGGTTTCTTTATCTTCATCGTCGGGATAACGATAGAAACTATATTAATATCGCTTTCCTAATAAAGAAGCCATTAACCCCTGAAACTTGCTGAGAAAAATAAACTCAAAGGTGGAAAAAAGATTATTTTTATTAATGAAAAAAAAAAACATCACTATGGATATCCACAGTCTTAATGCTTTAAATTTGTCAAAAGTTTTGTTATTAAATTAATTATTATTGTGTATTTGGTAAATTAATATTATATAAATATTTATTGTTAAAAAATATACTTTTATTCGTACTATAAAATTACAGTTTTACAAGTGTTTATAGCTACACAGGGTTATACGAAATAATATGCTTTTTATACTTATAATAAAACAGTATGTTGTGCTTAAGATATAGTGAGTATTTTATTCAAATAAATTATGCTTTTTAAATGCAATGAAAATTTGTTATTTGCAATTGAATATATTAATTTTTTATTTGATTAAATATGAATTTCGATTAATTAGATGAAAACTGTTCGAATGTTATTACTAATTCTAGATCTAAGCCTAATGTTTAAAAAAATATATACAATAAATTGTATTTGCAGGTACGTTAGCTCAGAAATAAAATGATTTAACTAGGCACAACCGTGTCCCCTACCAGGACCAACTAAACTCGGCATATTTTCTTTCGTTTTCTCTCGTCATCCGTGGTTAGAGTTTAGATTTAGGGATGCTCCGATGCAGCCAAAGAGATCGGGAGTCCACGTGGCGTATTCTGAGATTTGCCGGAGGTGTTTGCAGAGCTCGCGAGTTGCAGACTATCTTCTTACCTTGGTGGCATAAGTTCATACACCTGAAACTCTGCATCTGAAGAAATAAAGCACGAATAAAATAAATATTAATGTTAGGTCATCTATTTATCACGAATTTTAATGTTAATAAGTCCAAGATTTTTGAAAAGGAAGAAACCATGACAGTCTGCAACATTAGCGTGAATGGTGAAAATTTGGAGCAAGTAGTTGAGTTCGTGTATTGAGGTAGTATGTTTACAAGAGATGGGCGAGTGGAGAGGGATATTGAAAGAAGGGTTGGGGCAGGCAACAAAGTGAATGGTACACTTAAAGTTGTCATCGCAAACAAAAACCTATCCAAAAAAGCTAGACACACTGCACAATGGTGTTCTTCTACCGACCCTTATGTATGGAAGCGAAGCGTGGAACTGGCAAAAGAAGGATGAAAGTAGAATAAATGCAGTAGAAATGAGATCTCTTAGACGAATGTGTGGATACTCTGTGTATGATAGAGTGTCGAATGAAAATATAAGAAGTGAATGCGGTGCGAATGATGGTGTCATGTACAAAATAATGAAAGGATCATTAAGATGGTTTGGACATATGGAAAGAATGAATGAAGAAAGAATGGTAAAAAAATTATATGTTAATGATGTAAATGGAACCTGAAATAGAGGAAGACCGAGGAAAACGTGGCACGATCAAATAAATCAAATATTGAATGTCGGCCATGTGAGGAGTCAGAGAAATCGACGCGCGTGCATGACACGATGTATGAATGTTGAGGAAGCGAGAGAAATATGTCAGGAAAGAAAAGTGTGGCAGTCCATTCTTTCTGCCTACCTCTTCGGAGAGACGGCGTGATGGTTAGTTAGTTAGCTAGTTATCTTAAATTCAGGTTATATATGTTTTTCGGGTCAATGGTAGATAATTCTATATGAAGTAAGGAAACTCTTACTTGGTCTTCCGAAATGCTGATTGTATTTTCATAAACTATCCAAGTCACTGATTCGTGATATGGATCCGTGGTGAGAGAGCCGCGGTAGGTGAAGTAACATTCGTTCAGATCAATGTCCAGCATCCAGTTCAAAAAGTCACCTAATCATAAAAAAGTTGAAATTGAATCTATGGTTTTAATGTTAGAAACAATTCCCCCCAAATTCAACTGGATCAAAGAGAATTAAAATTGTAATAAAACTTTTACGAGGGCAATTTAAACTCATGTGTTCGGGATATCGGGTCGCATAATATTCATACTTTAGTCACTACGCCATGTTAGGTTTTTATTTTATTATACTTCAAGAGTGCCATTAATAAATAATGAAATATACAAAACACTCAGAATATGAATTTTTCGGTTCTCTATTACTCATATATGCATATATTATATTTTTAATTAGTAACATTACCTCAATGATAGTAAAAATGTTTCTAGATTTGTTTATAATAACATTAATTATGACGTACAAATTAAACGTTTTAATTTAACTGCGCCAAGTCAAAGTTTTATTATGCTTGTGTTTTGTTTACGACATTTCTATAATTTTCACATACAGGTAGATTTACGTATTTTGTTTGATATGACCAATATTTTAAAATGCAACATTCACAACAGTTATATCGTCACAAGTCGTTAAATAGTTATATGGTAATTTTTTTTAAGTTAGACACTATATCATATTTCAATACATATAAATAAAAGGTAATTTTTGTGTTACAGGACCGATAGACTTGACAACAGGTCGTTTGAACCCAGTTACAGTATACAATTTGTTTTCAGCTATTATATTGATTCTACATGTGATAGGTAGCTAATCTATCGCCATTTTATTGCCACGGGAATTCTACACCAGATCAAAGACGATGTGAGAATCACATTGCCATCGCCGGGAATCGAATCCGCGACCTTCGCTGTGGCAGTCACAGCAGTCACATTAGGTATGCTCGAAAAATGATTGATATAAAAAATAATCAAAAGTTCCAGGACAGCGGCAAAAGTAATTGTTGAAGTAATGTCAAAAATAAATTTATAGCGTTAAGTTTTCTCACCTGATTTCAGTGTAACTTCCTGCAAGGGATACGGAATTTTCTTAACCGCATCGACTATTGGCTGAAAAGCTGCGTTAGGGGAGGGCGAAATCTTCAGCAAAAACCCGAGCACAGCCAGTCCATCCGAGTGTGTTAACGCCTCATCAAACCCGCTGTACTTTCTATTGTAGTGCACCAAGTGCACCTCCGCTGCATATCTAGACACAAGTTTATGATAAGTCAAAGATTGTTACGGATGATTGAACTTTCTTTCTCGTGATATTGTCTTCGAACGATGTTTCGGAGAACCTTGTAAATTCCATCTTATGGAGATTAGTCAAAACGTTGGTCGAAGAGTATATCACGATGTACGAGTATACAAAGTCGAATGGGCCTGCCTTAATGGTTACCCTAGGCACGCCACTGATTACGAGACATGAACATACCCAAGATCTAATGTTGAAGAAAATGCCAGTTTTCTTAAAATTTAATCAAATCATGTCATGTCACTAAAAAATAATATAATGTAATGAAATTTCTTGAAAACAAACGATATCTTCAAGACTCAATACTTATTACAAAATTTTGCATCATGTCCCGAAGAAATATATTATAGAACACAATAAAGTATATTATAAAATTATTTAAGATATATCTTTTTCTTCTTCAGCCTGTATTGACCGTCCACTCCTGGACGTAGGCCTCCTCTTGCATTTTCCATTCTCTTCTATCCTGAGCGATCCGCATCCAGGCACTTCCCGCACTTCTCCGGACATCGTCGCGCCAACGCAACTGTGGGCGCCCAACTCCACGCTTTGCCGTCCTTGGCCACCAGCACAGCAGTCGCTTTGTCCACTTTTCATCTGGATCGCGAGCGACATGTCCCACCCATCACCACTTGAGGGTTGCGGCCATCTTGATAACATCGGAAACCTTTGTCCTGACTCTTATGTCCTCATTTCTGAGTCTGTCCCGTAAACTGACACCCAACATGGCTCTCTCCATTGCTCTTTGAGTGACTCTTAGCTTGTTATATTCCATATAATATTTTACCATAAATATTTTTTATGAAAAATATAAAAGAAAGTTTCTTTACAGCCATTATGGATAGTCGCTGACGCTACCATTAGGACAATAACATTTTTAAGAACTATTAATTTGTTTCTTACTCGCACAGAGGACTTATCGTTGCTTCACACTCAAAGTTCAGAGTTCTTACTTTTGACCGTCGATGGAGTGCTCCGTCCCGGCGTGGTTGTCTTCTGCCCAGTGGAAGTGCAGCTGGGCGAAGAGAAACTTGCTCCTCAGCGGTCCCCCGCTCACCAGGGGAGCGTCAGACCTGTTCAGATAGCTCATCAGAGCTTTAAAAGCGATCTTTAATAATTAACTAAACATAACAAATTAATATTTTTATGAATACATCCGTTTTTTAAGGTTGCATTAAATTAGATGGAAGCAGAATTTTTCGGCTTATTAGGGTAATATCAAACGTTAAAGTGAGTACTTATTATAACATACTTCGTATATTATTTCTAGATAATGAGACTGCCATTTTAAAATTGATTTTTGTACTTAAAATAATGATTACCAATGCTACGAATTTTAAAATTAAAAAGTAGTATGTAGTATATAAAATATATAGTAGTTAAACGAAGCAAAAAATTAAAAGTAGTATCGATCTTAGAAGAAATTAAAACTTAAAATAAAAGAAGTTACTTTATTTATATTAATGTATTATTTGTAGTCACTTAGTGATGATACATGATTTAAAGAGGTACATTTTGTTTGGATAAGTAAACACAATAGATTGATACTACGCAATGAATACTACAGAAAACACAATAGAAGAAAAATAATTTACGTTATTTCAACATACAAAATATAACCCTATTCATTAAATAATCTCTCCAGGCTGAATAAGTATCTAAAAATACATTGTTCGTAATGACGCATGCCTTTTAAATATGAAATAAAAAATACCGGTCAGTCCGTTGTTGAGGGCGAGGACTTCCGACCCCAGCCTCCAGTGACCCAGAAAGGATATCAGTCTCAGAGGCACCCACTTCTCCGCCTTGCATCTCTCCAGGCTTATCGGAGACTGGGCTATTACGTCGTCGTTTGACGCTACAGCAGATCATGAAAATAAAATAATTTGCAATATTCTATATACTGAAAATGGGAATGTCTCAAGAGCGAATTTAATTCGGAATTGACGATCTCAAGTTTTTAAAGAGGTGAGATATATTATATATTTGATACAATTTATCCGCGTGCGACCTGGGTGGCGGTCAACAAAGAAAGGGAGTAAATGATTGACGTGACATTGTTTTGAAAATGGGGCCAAATCTATTAAGACAAAGAAAATGTTATATTATTTGCAGCCGCAATACTGATAATTCACATTTATTTAAAAAGTATTTTTAAATGTTGTATATTTAGCAGTCCTATTTATTTTACACACCATCAGACGATGAAACAAATTTCGATAAAATAAAATATCGCGTTAAATGTACATTATTTTAATTAAAAAATATTGAAATATCAAAGTATTTCAGCTCACACAATTTATTTTATGTACGTATGATAAACAATAATAAAAAAATTATGAAATTCCCTAAAACGGAAACATTTTTATAAAAGAATTACCGACTTTTTGTCTGTCTGGAATGTAATTATTTAACTAGTACATGTTCTGTATCTAGTCGCACGTGCACATTATTCGTATTGAGATATTACTATCCTTTCGCTACTCCCTCAGCCCCAATGGATACTATAATATTTTCACGTCAAATATACGGTAAATCATAATATAATATAATATACATAATACAAACATGTTTATTGACAGAAGTAAGGTAGATTCCGTAACTATTGTATCCTGTCAAACCAGCTCCCCATTTCAAGACATGAAGAGATAAAGGGCTTATGGTAAACTACATATAACAACATGACACTTCTAGTTGATAAGGAATTACTAACCTCTACAATCATAAACGTAAGCACTCCAAGTTTCAGGGAATAAAATAAATTTTTGATTGATTTTTAGGATCATTAATAATCTTTCCAGAAACTATTATTTAATAATAAACAATAATAAAATTAGATCAACGAAAACAAGGTTAAATCAATCGAAATTAAACGATGTCAACATAACTTTAGGTCGCCGATTCGCAGGTAACTCTGGCAATGAGACCGCAGACTCTTTGGCCTGGTGGGAGACTGGTCTTATCTTGTAGGAGACAAATATAATATGACAGATTTGAATATTCCGATTTATTCGAAATTATAAAAAAAACATGAAATTTTTGGAAACAAAAAATTATGGAAGAAGAACCGGTTAAAATAAAAACTATGAAAGGAGTTTTCAATGGCAATATTCAGAACTCTATTCCGGTCAACCCCTGGTTTGGAAAGCTTGGCTGTACCAGAAAACAAATTACATATTTCTGTTGACGTTGGTCTAGCAATGACCTCACTTCTCCCCACCTTTTCAAAGTCAACTGCTTCTGCATTTTTTTGTCTGTGAATGCGGTAGAAATGGTGATCTCAAATCTTTAATTTTTCTTGTGGTAGGACAGGAAAATTTTCTCAAAGAAATCATTTGTGTATTTATCACATTTTCCATCACTGTTGAAGTATTACTGTCATCACAATCAAAACATGTTATCATCTCATTTAATGATTACCTCTCAATTGAAAAATACAATTATAATATTTTCACAACATTATAAAGCTAATTAATTGATATAATTAATACGTATGAAATCGACACGGAACACTCTGGTGAATGTGCCAAATAAACATTAATGTCGTTATAAAGATTGTTAAAATAAAATCAGTATATATTCGCGGGAATTGAATATTCCTCGGGACGATCAAAACACAAACAACACTACAAGCGTTGAAAGCAGAATATGTATTTATATTAGCACTGTGTTCTTTGAACTGATTGAATTAAATAATGTTGAATTTTAAAAGCGTTCTTAGCTTTTTAAAAGTATTTATTATACGTAGATATGATTTTTATTAATTTTATATTCATTTAAAAACATTTTGAAAAAATCTTAATTATAATTCCACTCGCCTCAGGATTATTCTTAATGAGATTTTCTTATGAACGTCCACCCACCCACGCTATTAACTGCTTTGGTAAGAATCCAGTTAACCTTTTGTAATCAAATGGTATGGCTCTCCATATTGACGACATACTGTGCCGTGATTTATCTATTGAAAAATATCTAAATATAGTCAGCTCTGCGGATAGCTTGCTACTGTAAATAGCTGTCCAGAAATAGAAGAAATGTTTTTTTTGGAACGGTGATTTTAAAAGACCGACGAAGGTGAATTTCCCTTATAAAGAAAAAAAGTAAGTACACCTTAATGAAACATATGTTGATATTTATACAACGTGGGACTTTAACGGCTGAATATACTGTGACTCTCTAATGGCCTCCCTTCATCGAGTACACTTCGTGCCACAGTATGGAACGTACAGGCAACTCTGTTTCCCATGACGTCACGTGAAATTGGATTGGAAAAAACATTCCTGGTCAACGATACAAAGAACATAAAAATATGAATACATATTGACCCGGACAATTGACCTTTCCATACTGCAAGTACAAATATCTCAACACACACACTACCGTAGCGTAATATTATACAACACATGCACAGACTGCTCATTTTTGTGACATTTAATTGTGTGTATTGTTTTCACAAGAGTTTTCTTCTTATGAAATTAGAAAAGGATCTTACTAGAAAAGTTTCAACTATCATAATAAAACGCTTTTATCATCAGCTTTAGTACTTATAAATTATGTTCCTATCTCTTTTTGTAGTAATTTGAATAAATAAGAAAGTTCCCAAGAAAATTAAATATATTTATATCAGAAGATGGTTTGGTCATGTGTTGCGACACGAATGTTTCCTGCATAATGTGTTGGAGGGAATGGTCGAAGGATCGATTGGCAGAGGACGACCTTGCCAAGAGTACCTAGACCAGATTTACCGAGATATGGGCTGCACCTCTTATGCGGAGTTGAAGAGAGTTGCCGACTGGAAGAAGAGATGCGTCGCCTTGCTGCAGACCAATCGCTAGATTGAGACCGGAGAGAGATATCAGAAGTGTTTTATGTTACACAAAAAAAAACATTGAATATTTTAATAAAATTCTACTTAACGTACATAAAAATGTGCCTAAAGTCAGTATATAATACTAAGAGTATTTGCTAAGTAACATTCAAATGTATTCATAAATATAAGCGGTAACTTCGATATATTTTAATCGTGGGAAACAGTTTAAATCTACGCATGTACATTTATTTTAGTCCACTTATTTTTAGAAAATGATAATGCTCTTTTTCTAGGAGGTCTAGTGATAACATTTATGTATGGAAGTAGTACAGCTTGAAGCTGGCAAAATAATGATAAAAGTAGGATAAATGCCGTAGAAATGAGATCACTGAAAATAACGTGCGGGAAAACGATGTATGATAGAATACCAAGTTAAGAAATAAGGCAGATGATAGAATCATAAATAAAATTACAAAAATATCAATTTGATGGATTGGACACATGGAACAAAAATATTGGTTAAAAAGTTGTATACAAGCAGTGTGATTGAAAAAAGAAGCCTAGGACGGCCGAGGAAAAAATGCCATTACCAAACTAATCAATTACAAAATGGCAGCCACATTCGAAGTCGGAAAAATCGACGAGTGTGCATGATACGATAAAAGTTTGATTAAATAGGAAGCTCAAGACGTGTCAGGAAAAAGCAGTGTGATGGTCCATCGTCTCTACCTACGCCTTCGGGGAAACGGCGTGGTGGTTAGTTAGTTTTGTTAGTTAGTTTGAGAAATGAATTTTCATTTCTTTAAAAAATGGATAATGTTTTTTTGTGAAATGTCTCTCCTTCTAAAATACATACATTTAAAATGAATATGCATAAACTAATTGCAACAGAAACCCTCCAGAGCTGCTAGACCACGAGAGGCCACACTGAGTGAGAGAGAAGGTAGCCCTGCACGGTCGAGTTTATATTTCACACGTAGAATATTAACGTTACCAAATATGGAAAATCATCTGATCGCCTTACCCCGTACTAATTTTGTTAGCGGCCAAATTTGGCTTACGGGCTTTTGCTGGCTACATACAGACTTGTATGCATCTACATCAGAGTAAGCTTAACGAAGATTACATGGAATAGTTATACAGTCATTGATTAATAGACTCCGCAATTTATTAAACTTTTTTAATAAATAGATATTTGGTTGAATAAAGGGGAATACGTGTTTGAATATAATTATACAAAATACAATGGGAATTTTTCGCAGTTATTAATCTCGAAATCAAGAAAACAAATATGTTTTAAAATAAATGGTTTCATACAGTTACTGAAATAAACAACAACAAACCATCACGCCGTTTCCCCGTAGGGGTAGGCAGAGAGAATGGACCGCCACACTACTCTATCCTGGCACACTTCTCTAACTTCCTCCACATTCATATAGCGAGTCATACACGCACTGTTAGTTAGTTACTGAAATATAATATAATATTTTTGATTTCAAAATTACCTTTTCATAAATGTTTAACCAGTTTCGTAAAAAAACATGCATTTTATATATTGTTTTTGATGCTATTTTAAAATTAATTTGGTTGATTTTAGTTACAGTTGAAAAAAATATTACAAACTATGATAAATTAATTTAAGTAAATATGTCCCAAAATCTTAGCAGCATGATATATAAATTGCATTATAAAATAATGTTAATGAAAAAAAAAAGTCTACTAATGAATTAAATGAATTGGAGATTCAGTATATTAGTAACGAGATTCCTCACCTGCACAAGAATCGGATTGATTGTCTTCAGGTGGATTACTAGTAAGATGAGATGATTCCACTTTTTTTCGTTTTCGGTTATCTTTCGTGTAGTACTGCATTTCTAGAAACGAAAACACATTCATAAAAACCTAACAATATTTTAGTTTTTGATAACATTTGCCAACATTACAGTGTAATGTTTGAATAATTAACTTTTTGTCTAAGAAAATACAGTAATCATTCCAGTGGTAGTCGGGGTACATAACCTTTGTTACGAGGCCAAATAAGGACCGATATTTTCTTTCAAGTGTCGTAATCATTTTGAAATCAAATAGTTCGTCGATTATTGGTCTATATTATTACATATTTTATTGAAAAAGTCGTTTCAAATATCAATTATTAAGTATAAGTTTGCCGTTCACATCACAAATGGTAAGGAATATAGTCACTTGCCGGATCATTTGAATCATTTGACATTTTGTCGATTATATAGGTACATGCAGCTAGTATGGAGCGCGCCAATATGTTATGTGTTACATACAAAGTCGGCTCATGTGTATAATATAAGCCATTCAACGGGGGCGTACGCCATAAATAATGGATGTATTCTACAATTACCCCCCTAACCAGCCCTTACATTTGTAATAATTCCCCTCGTTTACAGCAAAATAGGTCGCTTTTCTCAGTAGTTTAGCAAAAAGATCGATAAAAAAATATGTCTTATCAAGTGTCCAGCGCGTATGTTGCGCCGAGCGCAGTTGTGTTATTTTAAACATTGCAATACATTTCAGTTAACGTCTACTGTCTTTGTAGAAAACGATTATCACTTTTTTCACGTTATGAATTAAACTTAATATTAAAATCAATAATTCATATCTACAAAGTCATTACTTTCTCTAAAGCTTACATAAGATACAAGTTTCTGTTAAAAATGGTTCAATCACAATGTTTCGTGTTTTTTTTGTATTATTAATCTAACTGAAAATTTGCAATTTATTATCTACAGAGTTATTTTCATCTCTTGAAGTATAATAACATAGCCATTACTCTCAAACTAAATAAAACCACAAAAATGAATTTGAAAAATAAATAAAAAATATTTCATATTACATCATATAAAACTCAACTTATATATCTTTTATTTGAAAAAAAACACAGATTTGCAAATCTGACCAAGACATTTGCGTAACCAAAACAATAGGCAATGTTGGAAAATCCCTATAATTAAAAAAAGGAGCGAAATTAAAGCATGAGCTTTAAATTTATAAAGCTTACAACAACATACTTCACTTCACTTGAACAATGATGTAAAACTTTATATTAAATAATGAATATGAATGAAAGCGTCTATTTTATAAAAATTTTATTATAATGGAATTACAAATTCAACATTTAGTAATGACTTAGTAAGGCAAAAGAGGTCTTTTCCATAAAATACAAAGTAATAAAACCTTTAGAAAAAAACACTTGTTCTTTAATTTTAAATAATTTAAAAAAAATAAAAAATAATAATATAAACAATATTCAAACTTAAATCTTATTGCGAAATCAGAACTAGAATCTCATCTTATATAAAATAATTTAGAAACAAATCTACAACTTTGTGCTGATTGAATAATTAAATAGAAACATTTTTTAAATTTTTAACTCATCTTTCGTATTTCAGGAAAAATATATTTAAAAAGTCTTTTTACCAGAATCTGTAGATATGACACAAGTGTTTAGAAACTTTTAATGTCAATACGAGTAACATAATAATTCACTTGGAATAAACAAGAGTCGTCAGGACGAACGAGAGATTTGGTCGTCTCGAGATGTAGTATCCCGTTCGACTGCCTTAAGAGCAAGCGGCCTGGAGACATCCAGAGTCCGACAACATCTCAGCACGTGACTTAAATCATTTAAAAATAATGATGAGAGGCTAAATTTGTGTCCCAATTACCCAATAAGCGTCGCTGTTGTCCAAAGAATGACCCGCGACTCCAGTCAATTAACTTACTATAGACGTAATCACGTGACGATGAGACTCGCCCTGCGGAGCGACGCGACGTCGCGTGCTTTTCAATAATAATCACTCCTTAATTGAAATAGTATCGCTTCCATTGCTCTTCTTGTTTACAGATTTTGAAAACATCGCAACAAAATGGAACTATTTGGTTCAAATATACATTTTTAATTGTTACCATTGTTTAAACCGGTTTCGGCAGTAATATATTAGGTCCTTACATATGAAATTGGCGTTTTGCCGTACTGGCAACTTTGATCTAAAATATATTCTCTTTGGTTAGGAATTCCAAATTCAAATTTATACAGCTATTTACTCAAGTATTTGTGTTTCGAAAATTATAATTCATTTGTTTTTTCCTCAATTGTTTTTTTTCTTTGCGTCACTCAGTTTACAAAATGGAAAACTTGAAATATCGCGTTATTTACGAGTACGAGTTCCACCGTGGCACCAGTGCTGCAGAAACGGCTCGAAGGATTAATGATGTGTATGGCGACGGTGCCGCAAAAGAAAACACAGTGCGTTTTTGGTTCCAACGTTTTCGTTCTGGAAATTTCGACCTGCAGAACAAGCCCCGTGGACGGCCGGAGACCAAAGTTGATAATGAAGAATTGAAGGCTATTGTGGAAGCGGATCCATCGCAAACCACGTCCGAGTTAGCTGCAGGCTGCGGTGTTAGTGATAAAACTGTTTTAATCCACTTGAAGCAAATTGGGAAGGTGAAAAAGCTTGAAGGTGGGTACCTCACGAATTGAGTGAAGCAAATCAACAAACGCGCGTTGACTGCTGCGTTGCATTACTCAACCGGCACAATAATGAAGGGATTTTGAATCGAATCATTACCTGTGATGAAAAGTGGATCCTGTATGATAATCGGAAGCGCTCATCGCAATGGCTGAACCCTGCCGAACCAGCCAAACCATGCCCCAAGCGAAAATTGACTCCAAAAAAGTTACTTGTGAGCGTTTGGTGGACTAGTGCTGGTGTCGTTCACTACAGCTTTCTTAAATCTGGCCAGACGATTACGGCAGATGTCTATTGTCAGCAACTGCAAACCATGATGGAAAAGCTAGCTGCTAAACAACCGAGGCTGGTTAATCGCTCTAGGCCACTGCTGCTTCATGATAACGCTAGACCACACACTGCACAACAGACGGCTACCAAATTAGAAGAGCTTCAATTAGAATGTCTAAGACATCCACCGTACTCTCCGGACCTTGCCCCAACAGATTACTATTTTTTTGAAATTTGGATAACTTCTTGCGAGGGAAAAAATTCAACTCCGATGGGGCAGTCCAAACCGACTTCAAAGATTTTATTGATTCCTGTCCGAATGTTTTTTTAGTAAAGGGATCGATGAACTACTTATGAGATGGCAAAAGTGCATAGATAGCAATGGTACATACTTTGATTAAATAAATATATTATATTTAAAAAAAACAACTTTATGTTCCTCCCATACAAAACGCCAATTTCATATGTAAGGACCTAATATTTAAATATGTTCTAATTAACCTCAATATCAAGACATACAACAAAATCGCATTAATTTCACATGATAATCTATGGAACAGACAAACAAGAGCCTTTGAAACGTGGTGTTGGCGTCGTATGCTGAGGACACCGTGGACTGCAAAAAGGACAAACGACTCAGTTTTTAATGAGCCCAAATAACAGAAAAACTATTTGAAACATAGAAACGGCGAGTATTGAGTTTCTTTGGTCATATTGACAGAACAGAGGTGGATAAATTGAAAAAAACTATTGTGGCAGGAAGTGTTCCAGGCAAAAGAAAGAGAGTCAGATCTCCTGCACGGTGGTGTGACCAGATAAAAGAGATGATTGGGGAAGACCTCTACTCGGCGGTGCGGGCTGCGGAGAACTCGGAGGATTGGAGACATTTTGTTTTAGCCACGGGCAGCTCCATAGATCACGACCCTCATTAATGATAAAACGAAAAAAAAGACAGAGAACAATAAAATTTTACTGTATAAATCATACCAAAAATGATACTAGAAACAAATTATAATATTTAAATAAATATAGCTACACGCCGTATTTTTTTTCGTACATTGACAAAAGTTGTGTCACAACCGATGACATGTCTGAAAAAAGTGTTGTAAAAATACGATGTGCAGTTATTAAAATATTATATATATATATCCACAACACAAAGTGAAGGCAAATGTAGAAGAAATTATAATCTTGTTAAGTATTATAATTTAATATGATTAAAACATCCATCTAATGAAATCGCCAGTAGTGCTATAATTTTTTCATCTCATAATTTATCTTTGTGGTTAAATACAAAGTTGTTTTATTTATAAAATTATTTAAAATGTCTTACCACAAAGTGAGTGCTTTATATGAAGAATTCATAATTTATCCATCTTTCATCGGAGTTTTCACCAAAAAAATAACAAAGAGATGAACTGAATGTCTTAAAGATATTCTCCCAATATCGTTTATCGTTTGATACTGAAAATGTCAGTAATTTTCCCGACGTTTTTAAAGTAAAAGTTAAATATTTGAAAGACGTATGAAATTAAAAAAAATATTTCTCAACGAAATTTCTATTGTATGAAGCTACTGCAAAAGACGAATAAATAAATAAGTTTTAATTTTTCCTAATATATTTGTTAATGTTTACTTACGTGTCTTTTGTATTTATCAATTTTTGAGAAGCGGAAGAACTTTTAAATTCAAGAGTGAAAATGTTTCTAAATTTACTATCCAAATAAATTTGTAATACCTCTCTGCGACTCCTTAAATTAATTTCAAGGCGAAATGGAAGTTTATTTGAAAAGCCACATAAACAAACATATTGCTTAATATACTTTCCTCGTTAAGTCACATAACAAAACAGGACGAATAATAATAAAGTAAATGGATTTTGTCAAGATTTAAATTAGTTCCGCGGTCCCGTGATTTGTAGGCGATGCATTCGTTATTTGATCATGAATTTATAGATTCGATATATCTTTAAACTTCCCAGAAAGGTATTTACAAGTATATAATTACATTCCAGAATGCAGCATTAAATTGAAGTATATTAAATGCATAAAAAATATAAATGTAAAAATATTGTACATACGAGAAACTTAATCAGAAGAACGTTATGGACACTGAATCTTTTTAAGGCTATTGCGAGCTAAGCAATCTAATTTTTATCACCACACAATTGTTATTGATTACTTTGTTAAATATTTCATATTAAACTATTGAGCACACGAGGTTTCCCTGCGGGAAATCGCTTAGAAATGGAAGTTAAAACTTTTTGTCTAGACTATTGATGCACCGCAGAATGATAAATTAGTTTGTATTATTCAGTGTTCCGACACTACTTGTTCTTCCATTATTTATGTAAAATATCGATAAACTAGAATTGCAATATTTTTCAGAAGTGATTTTAAAATTAATAATTCAAATGATTTCTGTTTCTTATCGAAAGAATTAAAAAAAAAATTTTTTGTGTAATGAATATATTATTATTCTTTTTCAATTTATTCCGTCCACTCTTGAACAAAGGCCTCCACCTTTTGCTTCCTCGTCACTCTGTCTCTTACAGACTGCATCCAGGTTATGCCAACGTGTCGGTTCAAGTCATTCTTTCACCGTAGTTGTGGTCGCCCTGCACTTCTCTTTGCGATCCATGGTCTCCAAGTCAGCAGTATTTTTATCCATTTTTATCCGAACGCCTGGCTACGTAACCAGCCAATTACCATTTTAGAGTCGCTACGCGTTGGATGATGTGAATGACCTTATTTTTTCTCTCATCATATCGTTTCTGTCTCTTTCTCTAGGCTCTAATGCTTCTAAATGTATATCTCAAATCAAATAAGTAAACTCACTTGAATGCATTCAAATCTAAAATATATTGATTTACTTCCTAATATAATCCTTCACTCAATGGGAGGAATTATCACAATTTTGATGTTTAAATAAACTTAATTACACTTTGTATTTTCACAATACTCTATTTGAACTAAAAAAATGCGAATCAAAAAAAGTTGTCACAACCGAAACATGTCTGATAAAAGAATGTATATAATATTTTGAAAATACAGAGTGTATTTCTATTAATTTATATCAATTGTATACCAACAATGCAAAGTGAAGACAAATATAGAAGACAATGTTGACGTAATTGTGTGATTTAATTTAGTTTTAATCCAAAGAGAGTGATTGATATTTGAGGTCATCCATGATCAAACAGTGAAGAAACCAATGTGTAGTTTAGTAATAACGCCAGAATGAAGTTATTTCAATAACATTATTAATATAGCCATCACGTATAAAATTAATTTAAGTTTATCTTGTTAAATAATTTTTTAAACATTTATTTTGTATGTGTGTTTAGTTCTATACCATAATATATAAAAATAATGTTTGTATTCAGACAAAAATCATTTAAATTTCGAATTTTCACTTATTCTACTCAAATCGTTATAAATTTTCAGCACTATTGCACGGTGATTTTGAGTTGGAATAGAGCAAACAACTACCTCGGTATTTAAGTTGTCGTAAAAGGCAAAACTCGCAAAGAGTGTTGTTATGGAGGAAAACTGAACGAAACTGAACATGGTGGTGGCTTATTTAATTACAAAACAGGTGATCGCGGGTAATCGATTGTTTAAGAAAACAAACCGAGCAGTCGTCACATTATAATGTTAATAAATAATGATGTTCTCCGTGTGATTAATTACCGCCGCTCGCCTCAGGAAGAGTCCTGCGGTCAGGGCTAGAATCGATTTGATTTCATTACTTATTCAAACTGGAATCGATGAAAGAGAATTGGGTTAGGAGGCACTACCACATGTAGAGTGTATTAAGCGCGGCACAAAGTATGAGTATTTGTATTTCATTGTTTTCAGATAGAATAATTAATATGTTTTGTAAACATCTTATTTTTCTTCTGTCAAACAGAAGTTTTATAATATCTGGTCCCAACCCTAATGTATGGAAGCGAAGCATGAAACTGGCAGAAAAGGGATGAGAGCAGAATAAATGCGGTAGAGATGAGATCCCTAAGACGCATGTGTGATAGAAAGATATACGACAGAATCTCAGATGCTGATATAAGAAAGGAATTTAGAGCGGAAGAAGGTATTATGAACAATTTTTTTTTTATGTATACAACAGGTTGTTTGAACCCAATTACTGTATAATTTTTTTTTTAGCTATTATATTGATTCTCGTGACATGTCATAGGTAGCCAATCTATCGCCATTTTATTGTCACGTGAATTCTACACCAGACCAAAGACAGTGTGACAATCACACTGCCGTCGCCGGGAATCGAACCCGGGACCTTAGCTATGGAAGTCAGAGCTCTTACCACTCTGCCACGAAGGTCGTTATTATGAAAGGATCGCTGCGTTGGTTCGGACATATGGAAAGTATGGATGGAGAAATAATGGTTAAGAAAGTATACGTTAATGATGTAAATGGGGTACGAAGTCGAGGCAGACCGAGGAAAACACGAGGAAAACCAAATCAATCAAATTTTAAAGGTTGGTCATGTTAGAAGTCGGAGAAATCGACGTGCATGTATGACTCGTTGTATGAATGTGGAGGAAGCTAGAGAGAGGTTTGTCAGGATAGAGTAGTGTGGCGGTCCATTCTCTTTGCCAACCCCTGCGGGGAAACGGCGTGATGGTTTGTTTGTTTGCTTGTTTATAATATTTTACTTATATGGCAAGTTTCGCCTTACCTAGGCATTGTAAAATCTTTTAAACTTTTTGAAATCAGAACGTATTATCAATATTTAATATTTATTAATTGTTTGACAAATAATAAAGAAATACTGAAACAATGAAATTCAAAATGTTTTAATAGAGACGAAGATGCAAATTGGAAACTGAATATGGTTGATCAAGGTGTTTACAGGACTTATGACCTGTCATTGGTTGGGTTAAGTGCACACTTTATGTAATTACAACATTTCCCATTCCACCTTTCTTATGACCATGTCTGACAAAATTTTGGAAGTTGTATATATGTTAAAGTCCAACACCAGAATTCACATGTCAGTTTCAAAAAATGTTTGTTTATTTTCTTTAAACCAATAAAATACTGAAATATGTAAGATTGATTTTGTAATACAAAAACTTAAGTTAAATCCATTTTTTTAAATCCACTTTAATTATTAAATAACTTTAATTCTCTTTTATTTGCTTTAACACCATTTTTTCAAATACCACTGTTTGTTTATATTGTTTGTTTCGCTCTCACCGAAGCTTCGGCAGGGTTAGAAAACTAATTATCAAGATATTTATTTTAACCATCAGTGTGAGTAACTAACTAACTAACCATCACGCCGTCTCTCCGAAGGGGTAGGCAGAAAGAATGGACTGCCACACTTTTCTTTCCTGACATATTTCTTTCGCTTCCTCAACATTCATACATCGTGTCATGCACGCGCGTCGATTTCTCTGACTCCTCGCGTGGCCGTCATTCAATATTTGATTTATTTGATCGTGCCACGTTTTCCTCAGTCTTCCTCTTTTTCTGGTTCTATTTACACGGTTAACATATAATTTTTTTAACCATTCTTTCTTCATTTATTCTTTCCATATATCCAAACCATCTTAATGATGCTTTCATTATTTTGTTCATAACACCATCATTCGCACCGAATTCACTTCTTATATTTTCATTCGACACTCTATCATACACAGAGTATTCACACATTCGTCTAAAAGATCTCATTTCTATTGCATTTATTCTAATTTCATCCTTCTTTTGACAGTTTCATGCTTTGCTTCCATAGATAAGGGTCGGTAGAAGAACACAATCAGTGTGAGTAAATGTGATAAAAATGGATAGCCTGTTGAATTTCCACTGACGGTTTTAAAAATATGTCCGCGTGTCTCTTTACTTATTGCATTTTTCTTTATATTTGATAAGCAGTCAAAAATATATATAATCTTATGCGTACACCTAAAATCAGAAATATAATAGAACGTCGAAACAAAAATAAAAGCAAAAGCAGTCCTTAAAAAATACATTATGCAATTAATATTTAAGATTAACTCCCATCGAGTAAAATCATTCGATTTTATAATAGAAGTAATACATATTTCATATGTTTATTATTTTTATTTACGATAAAAATAATTATATTTCTGTGTTTTTTTTTGTACAAATCGTTGTTTATGGTCGTCTTGGGCAAGTTTAATATTCGTTTGGAATTATTTATTATAAATTTAAGACGTAGTCATTGAAAGCCCCTCGCATCGTAGAAGGTAGGTATTACCTTCGTTCTCCGTGTCTGGCAAGCCGTACACGTGAGAGAAGTCTCACAGAACTTCCCCCGATAAGTAGCGTGTACGTTCACCAATAAAATCTTAGTCACGAAATAATAATGGTTACAAAATATATAATTACCTGCTTGATATATTTTTTTTCGTTCAAAATGACGATAAAATTATGCTCTATTAAATATAGAATCGTCATCATTGACATTTTGTTAAAGATATTGTATTTCGGGGATTTTGTAATTGAGGTACATTCTTGTTTTTATTTTCTTCATAGCATTTCAATAATCCTAAACACGTATATAGAGATGAAGGTAGTTAAATTATTATTTTTACACGTGATCGATTATTCATTGATATAATTTGTACACAGACATAACTATCGTAGTACACAAAGGCAATAAAAAGTTAAGCAGATAAATGTAACAATGCAATAAGAGTAAACATGTTTTAGCGAGGAATCAAAATATTACAGCATCATTAAGCGCTCTTTCTAGGGGTGACGAAATTTTTTTATGAACATCGTCCCACTGACGAAAAAATCTCTACCCAAGGCGACGGAATTCAAAGCCCTAATTGCTCTTACTATCAGCATGATCAAAGACCGGTTGATTCTGTCTTCAAGAATAAATACACATATTTGTTTCAGAACATATAAGTTTTCAGTATCGCGTCTCGTCGAATCAATGTCGAATCAATTTGATAAAAATGTCGCTGTGAACCATTCCCTTTTCAGTTCAATGGATTTATGCCTTAGCATGCACAAGAAAAATGCAGATGGATACAGCAAAGGATATAATGCTTACTCTCTAAGTTCGAGGATTCTCATTAATTTAATTTGATGCCACATCAAAAAATATCGAACTAAACGAGGACTTATACCATGGTATATTCTTTCTTAAACAATGATGTAAAACTCCATTTTAATCATTAGGTAATACGCATGAAAACATTTGTTTTATAGAAATTTAATTATATATTATATCACATATTTAACCTTATTAAGGCATTGTTAAATGTTTTTAATCACAACACATTCCATAATGCATTATTCCCATTCCATAAACTACAATAAAACTTCTAGAAAAAGGACGTTTTTATTATAATACGTAGTATTAATTATTTAACGAGGACTCCGACACCTTTCACAATTCTGCTTCTAAGTATCTATACAGTATTTATAAGACTCGAGTGTATTTGAAAACACTAGATGTTTGATGAATAAAACTCAGCATTTTTAATAACTCAATCTGACTGCGAAATGCTGGTTGACCTTCGTAGATCATCTCATTTAAAAGTTACGGGTAAAACATTGTTACGCGTAATACTTGAGATTTAGATATTTTCTTCAAATGAAATAGCGTATTAATAAGCGCTATCGCACTCCTTTAGCGAGTGAAGCAGCGCAGCGCCGTACTAATGAGGGGTACAAGGAAATGACTTGCAGCGCAAGAGGTCCACTTGACACCGGCGAGGCAGGCAGCGAGCCGCTCTCTCGGCCTGTGACGGGGTCCCGGCGCGGGCGGACGGCATGACAAATGAGGGCTTCTAAATGGGTGATGCAAAACAACAACACTCGACTTAATTACACTCGCAGATGCATTCTTCCATTTCACCGGGAGGGAGGTTTATATCACAGGGCGGACAAGCGCCATAATGTTTAATCTTGCAGCGTGCTTCATCGTGGCTTTCTGCAATGTCTGTTTTGAATACACAATAAATTTTATCTTAATTGTTTTAAATAATGTCTTTGGAAATTAGGAACGATCTTTATGGTAGAGTGGCAAGAGCTATGACTGCCATATAGAAGGCCACAGGTTCGATTCCTGGCGATAGATTGTCCCTCTGTCATTGTTTTTTTTTGTAGAATTCACGAGACTAAAAAATGGCGATTGATTATCTATCTATTACATGTGATGAGAATTAATAGCTGAAAAGTTGTATACAGTAATTGTGTCAAAATAACTTTCTTTAACAAATGTGGAAAGCAACGGGAAACTACCACATTCAAGACCCAAGTGCCATCCCAAGAAGCAGCAAAAATGTTACACTTTGCTACAAACCAATCCCTTAGATTGAAACTAGCGAAGAAGAAATTATATATTTTTGTTAATAAACAAATAATTACACAATTTGAGAATATACAAATAAATACGATTAACATAATATATACAGCATGGTACAGGCAACATAAAAATGACAATATCGTTTGGCAGTGCATTGAAGAGATTTACAACTTTGAGTGTCGCCATCCTTTCAAAATCCATCGAGGGTTATGAGGAAGAAACAAAAAATATCTCAAAATGTTCTAAAGTATTTTTACATAAACAATAACTTACGTTAACAATTAACTCGTACTGTACAAAAATAATCGGGATTATTAAAAAACTTTTGAATGGGAAGAAACACGTGTTTTAGAAACGAATGATCCGACGTGGGACTAGGAAGTGACTGTCTAATTAAGTATTTTCTATTCCATATTAAATTTTTATTTTGTGTTACAGATTCAATTTCCGATAGAATACGCAATTCAGAAGGACATTGAATTCCTTAATTGTAATTCCGCAAATTTCATAAAATGATAAAATATAAAATAAACGTCATTACGTCTTAAGTGAGAACATTTTTAAGGTTGGTAGCAATATGTTTATTTTTTGGATTTTGAGTATATACGTGTAACCTGTATTCCTCAGCCGACTTTTGGGAGATCTTTGCTGTCTCCATCTTTATGATAGTTATCATAGTGATTGCAATAATCTCCGAAACGGCCAAAGAAGGAAAGTTTCATGGATATACTCAAGATCCCAATAAATATGTCATCACCACTTCCTTGTACAAAATTAGTTTTTTTTAACAACATTTTAACTGATTGTTAATGATATACCTGTGGAGCCAGTAATGAGTTTCAGATATTTGGGAGTTTCAGATATTTGGGACAGGGAATATTTGGGATCTGTAGCCAAAATGACCTATATAACGAAGTACGAGAACAAGTCAGTATCAAGCCTCTGCCGTGTCAGCATGCCTGAAGAATCTGGTCTGGAAGAACAAGCACATGCGTATCGACACCAGAAGATACCGGAGGGACCATGTAGCCTGAATGGATGGCGACAGACTTGAATATACAGCCACTTATGAAATCCCCTCTGGACACCGCCCACCTGGAAGACCGCCTAACAGATGTAAGGACAGCTGGATCTCATCATCCGACGAGACATGATTTTTGTGCCACAGATCGTCAGATCTATTAAAAGAAGAAGAAGAAGAAAAACATTTTAACCCATGACGAATTATATAAACTCACGAAGAATGCAATGCATGTCATGAAAATCAACATAATAGCTTCAAACTAATTTGTATAACCTATAAAAGAAACCTGTTGTATATAAAAAATAAAAATAATTTACGTTGTATGATTTGATAAATAATACAATTAATTTTATTATCAAAATCATTTTCCACGATCCCGAAAAATGGATCAATATCAGCGTTTGGATTAGTGTTTTCTAGTGTGTGTTAATAAGGTGGATTGGGAAATCAATCAATGATGAAATGCTCTGTTTAAAGTATACGGTCACCCCTGTCCCACACATCCGCCCCCTCCCCCTCGCGCGGCCGTTGTGTGACACTCTTCAAGTGTAATTAATTGGCGCTCACTTCCCCGCAATCATTTCTATGACGTCATTATCATGTTGACGATCCGGACACCAACCGGCATCCATATCCATATCCATATCGAGACTAGCGGAACATTCACATTAGCAACCGGATAACTCGCGTGAGTAATAACTTATATCTATGATTTGTGTGGGTTTAGGATTTTTAAATTTATTGGACAGTGAAGTGGCTTGGGTTCATTGCAAAAAATAATCGAACATAGAATAAAGCACAGGAAAAATATTTTTTGTTTTAATTTATCAAATAAAAAAAAATAGTACGAATGAAAACGTCTACTTTTTAGATGCTTTAGTATATAATATTTTATGTGAATGACATGTGTCGCGTGTCCAAGGCTGTCTAAGTTACATTTGATATTGCCCTAGACAGGCATTCACATAAAATATAATAAAACTTCTAAAAAACATACGTTTTCATTCGTATTAATCACATAAAATGACTAAATACGGTTTATATTGAGTATTTTCTAAAACACTAATTAACTATTGTGTAAATCCAGTCACCAGTATTTTAATTTTTTTTTTAAATGACAGGATGCAGAAGGCACAAGATAAGAATATGGGCAGACGTATGGAAAAGCATATGTCCATCAATGGACGACATCTGTTGTGTGAGTGAGTGAGTAAATATTATGTAAATCTGAATCTAAGGTTCAAGCGATTTCGAGCTCATAACTTTAATACATTATATAAAGTGTTTTAATATAATACAAAAAAATTGCACCGACGATTGTACATGTTTTTATCCTTTGTAATGATTGAACACGTCAATAGAAAAAAGTTTATTATTTGTCGATAGATACTCCTTTTTATTTTGATAAATTGAATGTTCGTTTTCTAAGTGAACCGAAATAATTTTCATTATGCATAATTAGGTTATTTCAACGATGATCATGTTCTTGTAAAAAATAAAGATTCTACTTTAACCGTCTATGAACTCCTATTAATGCGTCATATAAATTGGATAATTTTCTTTTATTTATAATAATTGTCGTTGTTATTGTTTCATCATATTATTACTCGTATATATTGATAAAAGAACAAGAACACTGAAATTACACGTTTTCATTGTGAGTACTTGTCTATGGTTAAAAGTGTAATTTCCACTAAAAACATGACTTATTAGATTTCCTGAATTACCCGAACTTCAAGATGGCTACAGGTGGGGTGGGGTGGGGGGAGGATAATCCGTTTGGACGCCAGGGAGCCCGCACGGAGACAACTTTCATCTTCCTTGAAATCAATATTCGGCCCTCAGTTCACCTGTCATTAGTAAACTTCAACTCCCACTACGAGTACTACCACATTCAACAACATTCCCAACTAATGCAATCTCAAATACATAGTTTCAAGACTTTTTTTATTAACAAGTGAAAATATTTCACGTTATTTTGTTTTTACATTACCTGATTTACGAAACAATTTTGATAAACATTATTAAAATATAAATTATTGCTTCTTTTTATGGGAGGAACATGTAAAAATAATAATAATAATATTAATAATAATAATAATATTAATAACAATAATAATAATAATAATAATAATATGCTAACTTTTAAAGCGCCGTTTTTGTGATGAAATCACCTCAAGGGCGTATTGAGACGTCTTTTAAATCTAAATGTGAACGCTGCATCTGATTGATATTCGCGATCGACTAGAAAGTAATTAGTAGTATAAATGCTAACTCTCATTTCCAAGTTATTCACATTACTTTTATATATAATAGAATTTTAAAAATACAGGACCAAGTATTATAAGTTATTATTTAATACAATGGCTAAAACTAACCTTTAAAGTATTTTAGATAAAATAATCCCAAGCCTTTCTTTCAGTTTACATACAAGCTTACATTATAAATACAAGGATATGTTTTTAGAAGAGATTACGTAGGTTGGCATAAATTACTTAGCTACTCAAATCAACATACAATTATTCCTTCGCTATGTATAACTTGAGGGACGCATTTCCATATTACGGCAAGAACACTCCGCTCCACGGGGATGCTGGAGAGAACAACATTATGGTATATACGGTATTGTTGCTGAAATAATATTGAAATTGAACGTTCATGGAACAACACAACGGGAGCTGGTAGGCGCGCGCACGGAGGCGACCTTATCACTGCGACTGTTACACAGGTAAAACCTTCCCAAAGGTGTTTACTAAACACAATATCTCCGAGTTACAATTCTATATTTGTACACTTTAAAATAATGCTTTTGTATCAAAATACCACGGTTGTAAATTGCAATTAGAGAAGCAAATGTAATCAAATTAGCTTTAACCATGTACGAGTGTCACAAAAATTAGAAATTATAATTTTGCGTGGTTAAAACTATAGTATTGCTTACATTAGATTAGCATTCTCAGAATCGTGGCTTATATTTATATCGAACACAAACTTCTCTCTCGTAGTTATGTTGTTGATGAAACTAACATAGGTATTATAGAGATAAACTTCTACAAAATACGGATTTATCTCTATTACCCTAAACGTTGTATCCTCGATGCTGTAATATATTATATTAATTAAGGCTTCTTTAAATAGAACGTACGCGTACCAGCCACAAAGCTCGGGGCCATGACGTATTGCGTGTGCACATTTTATACAGTCTTTGTATACGCAAGATTCTTATAAATATTGAAGTCAAAATCAAGTGACGAATTTTAAACGACAAACAAATATAAATTTATTTAGAAATGTTTCCTTTCGTTTAAAAACCTTGTTTACCCTTATTATTTACATACAGAAAGAAAAATAATCTACCTCGCGCTTCTTGCATTTTCTCATCTATTTTTCACAAATAATTACTTTTAATTTAGGAAAACCAACAGAGAAAATTGTGAAGGATGTTTTGCAGTTACGCAAAAAAATGTTAGCCGCAGTAAACATGTGAGATTTGATTTTATAAACGTACATAAAAACAATCACAAAAACTAATAATATTTTTGTATTTTCACTCCTTTACCAAAATCAAAGTACATCTTGAGTCACTTATAAAATAACATTAAAAATATTAAGATGTCTTTCATGAGCTCAAAATACATATATTCGGTATCGCGGTTAACATTGTGCTATTCAATAATATAAGAATAAAAACAGTCATTTATTAAAAACATAATATATTCTAAATCGGATTTTTTTTTAAAACATGTGATGTGCTTTTCACAAACATGTTCCAAGCCGCAGACACCTTTTCTCAGTGTAGAAATTTCAAATGTGTATAAGCAATAGAAATTGGTTGTTAATATAGAAGGAATATGGGTACTATTTATTTTACGTAATGAAGTGTTGATCAAATTAAGTTCAATGGTCCGTGGTTCAATTATTTTTATTCTCTCTGGCTCTACAGACCTGGATAGATCCCGGTTGTCTCCAAAAAGTTTCTCCAATCGCCCCTGTCCTGAACCCTAGGCTTCTACTCCTCACGTCTGACTCCCAACAATTTCAGGTCCTTCGAAATAACTCCCAACCAAGGAAACCGCTGCCTTCCCACGCTGCGTCTTTCCTCCGATCTTATTAATGTCCGTAGTTCAATATTACTAAATAATATTTTTAACTTTTTCGGCGCGATACAATTCCTACCGAGCATAAATACACGACCTGCGTGGCCGAGTGGTAAGTGCATTGACTGCCACCCTGAAGGTTCCGGGTTCGATTCCCGGCAAGGGCAGTGCGGTTGTCCCACTGTCTTTGATCTGGTGTAGAATTCACGTGACAATAAAATGACGATATATTAAGTACCCATCACATTTCATGAGAATCACTATGATAGCTATAATACCCTTTACATCGATTTGAGAGAGCGATTTTTAAGATTTTAAAGAGCGATTCATTAAAAAAAATGAATGCGAGTTTTTCCCTTGTTTTATAACTATCAAAGTTTTAAAAACAACTAGTTTTACAAATGTTTGTCCATTTATGCTCACTGGAATGCGTACGTACAGAAAATGGATCCCTCCAGAATTTCTCACGTTGTGAAGCATCAGATTCCTGTTGGCTACCGTTTCCCCGAAAGACCGCCAAAGAGATGGAAGGATAACTGGGAGTCAGTCTGAACTACAGGAACAGACCAAAGACCTAAATGGAAATGAAAGAAGAATATGAGCATTGTAATAATAGCGCTGATTATAAAAGTTAAGTTTATTACACCCGATTTTTTATTTCTACTTTTTACATTTATAATGTCTTCTGGTTATATAATTGATTGAAAATATATTCGTTGTCTTTAAATTGTAAAAATAAATTGCCTTAGTAATACAAGCATCAAGTGAAATCTCTTACATTTCCAGTTCCATCTTTTATACGAGCAATAGAAGGAACAGGATGGGATGATACCATCGCCCCCGCCCGCCCACCGCGGTAGAGACAATCGCAGACTCCCATTCCTCTGTCCCGCGGGGTGCTAACTTAAGAGCAAATGGTTACTGTACGTAGCATACAGTGTGCATGCCATTTTTTTTGTTTGTGTATTAAAAAAATTAATACACAAACAAAATTAATTATTTATTTTTAAAATAATTATTTATTTTGTTTTTGAAAATTTGGTTTGGTTCATGTGGTGCTCCTGATAATTTGGAGATAATTCGCGTATAAGTGAATTGTTTTGGTCAATTTAACTGTTGCCGCACTTTATAATAGTTAATTGTGACACGTAATACGTTTGTGCTGTTTTGCTGTTAAAATTATATTAGTTTTAAAGTTTTTATAAAGAATTTTGACAGGTGTAAAAATAAATTTTTCATTTGTTCCAATGACATTTTGAATAATTTCTTCAATATTATTTCAAAGTTCTTGCTGGTTAAGTGCCTACTTACAGCTAATTTAAAAAACGGTGGATACGTGAAACATAAATTAAATAAACACAAAAGTCCGGATCGTCTATGTCAACATGTGCAACATCGAAAAAATGTTATGTGTTATTACATTATGTGCTAAATTAAAAAACGGTGGATTCGTGGAACATAAATTAAATAAACAATATGTGCACCATCTAAAAAGAACATTTTGTGTTAAATTAATTTTATTTTGTTATTTTATTTTATATCATTGTATTTTATATTATTTGTTTTAGATTTATTTTGTGGGTGTTGCACGATCGAAGTGTGCGCGGGAGCGAAAAGAGAAGAATGGAGTGCCGCATCAGTAAAAGTGTGACAGTCCATTCTTTCTGCCTACTACTGTTAGTTAGTTAGTTAGTATTAAAAAAAACTTTTTTCTACAATTAAAACACCACACTCTATTGAAACACAGAATTTCGATGATGTATCTAAAAATATTTAATTAGATTTTTATCATATGAAATCACTGCATATAGATATATTCACTGAAGCAAAGATGGCAGCACATAAGGGAATTCTAGTGCCAACTCTAATCTATGGAAGTAAAGCTTGGAGCTAGCAAAAAATGATGAAAGTGTGATGAATGGCGTAGAAATGTGATCACTAAGAAGAATGTGCGGGAAAACTATGATATTATAGAATACCGAACGACGAAAGAAGTCCGGCAGATGATTGCATCATAAGTAAAATTAAAAAAAAGGATGCCTGAGATGGTTTTGACATAGGAAACAAATGGACGAGAGAATAATGATTAAAATGTTGTATACAAGTAGTGTCGGTGGAAAGAGAAGTTGTGGAAGATCATGGAAAGCATGGCATGACCAAATTAATCAAATACTAAAAGACGATCATATTCTAAGTTAGCCACATTCAAAGACGAAATATAGGAAGGTCGAAAGGTATGTCAGGATAGACCAGTACGGCGGTTCATCCTCTCTGCCTACCCCTCCGGGAAAATTAAGAAGGGGCTGTGTTACAAAATTAAATTATTAACCAAGTTTTTACTTAGCAATATTACATTATTTTTTCTAGAGATTTTAATTTGTTTAATTTAAAAATTTAACAAGACGTAATCCATTGACGCTGTCCTACTTGCTGACAACGATCATGAACTACAAGTCCTGGTGAATATTATGTATGAGGTATGCATGCGAAATGATCTGATGATGAATGTGAATAAGTCCAAGGTAATGATTTTTGAAAAATAAGAAATCATGACAGTCTGCAACATTAGCGTGAATGGTGAAAATTTGGAGCAAGTAGATGAGTTCGTGTATTTAGGTAGTATGTTTACAAGAGATGGGTGAGCGGAGAGGGATACTGAAAGAAGGGTTGGGGCAGGCAACAAAGTGAATTACTTAAAGTTGTCATCGCAAACAAAAACCGACGACCTTCGTGGCATAGTGGTAAGAGCTCTGATTCCCATTCCGAAGGTTCTGGGTTCGATTCCCGGCGATGGCAGTGTGATTGTCACACTGTCTTTGGTCTGGCGTAGAATTCTCGTGACAATAAAATGGCGATAGATTGGCTACCTGTCACATGTCACGAGAATCAATATATCAGCTTAAAAAAAAAATTGTATACTGTAATTGGGTTCAAGCAACCTGTTGCATATGTAAAAGAAAAAAAAAAACTATCCAAAAAAGCTAGAATGTTAGTGCACAATGGTGTTCTTCTACCGACCCTTATGTATGGAAGTGAAGCATGGAACTGGCAAAAGAAGGATGAAAGTAGAATAAATGCAATATAAATGAGATCTCTTAGACGAATGTGGGGATTCTCTGTGTATGATAGAGTGTAGAATGAAAATATAAGAAGTGAATGCGGTGCGAATGATGGTGTTATGAAAAAAATAATGAAAGGATCATTAATATGGTTTGGACATATGGAAAGAATGAATGAAGGAAAAGAAATTATATGTTAACGATGTAAATGGAATCAGAAATAGAGGAAGATCGAGGAAAACGTGGCACGATCAAATAAATCAAATATTGAATGTTGGTCATGTGAGGAGTCAGATAAATCGACGCGCGTGCATGACACGATGTATGAATGTTGAGGAAGCGAGAGAAATATGTCTGGAAAGAAAAGTGTGGCAGTCCATTCTTTCTGCCTACCCTTCGGGGAGACGGCGTGATGGTTAGTTACTTAGTTAGTTTTTAATCCATTGAAAAATATTGAATTGATGAATCCTGTTCAAAATATAACATGATCATATCCATCCCAAAAACGAAGTGTATGACATTCTCAAAAAATCAACTGAGATGCGAAGTCTCCGTACGCCAGGAGGAAATTGAACAGGTGAACCTATTCAGATATCTCGGAAGCGAAGTAACCAGCTCTAATGACCTCCCCAGAGAAGTAAGGTCACAGGTGGATAGGGCTGCAGCAGTTGCAGGCTGCCTGAAAGATGTCATATGGAGAAACAAGGACATGAGGACTGACAGCAAGGTACGCATCTATAAGACCTGTGTGCAACCAATCCTCACATATGGCATTGAATCGATGGCAGACACTGTCAAGACAAAGAGCATGCTCAGAACAACCGAGATGAAAACACTCCGCGCTATAGCTGGCAAGACCCTACGTGATCGAGTTAGGAATACAGAAATCCGAGAAATCTGCGAGGTCGAAGATGTGGTCAGATGGGGACGTCAAAGACGGTGATACTGGCATCAACACGTAGAAAGGATGAGCTCAAATAGGATACCACACATAGCTCTCCATGGAACGCCAAACGGACAACGCCGACCAGGAAGACCCCCGAAACGGTGGAGAGAAAGCTGGAGTTCAGCGTCTCAAGAGGACCCGCCTGAAATAATAGACTCCTGAGTCTACCAAAAGGGAAGAAGAAGAAGAAGAAGACTAATATTTAATAACAAATATGTCATTTGCGCCTGAAAGGTTATAAAATAAAAATTAGGGATCAATTAACATCTTAGTTTTTGAACAGAAGGGAAGTTCTCTAAGCGGAAAGCTCATTTTGAAACAGAAAACTGCTGCAATTATAACTAATTGTAGTTTTCATATTACACTTTAAAATGAGACGCTCGGAGGCAGCGGAGTGTGCAGACGAGCAACAAGTAGGTACTGCCTATTGTGCACACCCCTCCCCCCCACTAGGGGGCTAGTTGGTGTGGAGGGACTGATATGGCTCTATTATCTAGCTAAGTGCTCTGGCTGTGATCTAATATTGCTGGTATCGTTAACTGAACTAACTCAACAGTGAGCAATAACTTTTTTCAAGTAAGGTTTATTTAAAAAATAATCTGTTTTTTTTGTATACAAATACTTGTAGACAAATACTGGATTTTTACCCATTGCGGGTTAATAATTTTTTTAAGGATTAATTGTATCTCAATAGAGGCGAAGACGTAAATTATTTGGAAACAGAATATGTATTAATATTTTTTGTGAATGAATACTTATACTTGTATACGAATCCTGGATTTTCACCCATGGTGGGTGGTTAATTCAAATTTAATTGTATCTCAATAGAGACGAAGAAGCAAACTGGAAACTGAATATGGATGATCAAGGTGTTTACAGGACTTATGACCTGTCATTGGTTGGGTTAAGCGCACGCTTTATGTAATTACAACATTCCCCATTCCACCTTTGTTATTAAGATCATGCATGATAATTTTTGGAAGTTGTATATATAATCCAAATCCATGCCTATCTTCACGTGTCAGTTTTAATTGGCCCTCTATGTAGATTTGATTATACTAATCAATCTTTTAAGATTAACCTATATAATCCACCCACTAACGCCATCTATGGAGAATGATTTTTTAGCATTTTAGCAAACTACTTTATTAACAAAATACGAATACGAATATATTCAGTTTCCAGTTTGCTTCTTCGTCTCTATTGAGATACAATTAAATTAGAATATGTATTTTTTGTCTTCTTCAGAAAATTTCCAAATAATTTACATCTTCGTCTCTATTGAGATACAATTAATCCTTAAAAAATAATCAATTCAGATTCATATATGGCTTCAACTCTTTTAACTTTTACAGGATTACTATTTTTTTTTTATTAAGTTGAGTAAATTGAGTTAATGTTTCTAATTGTAACAAGCTGGTTTACGTACAAGTACAATTTAATAAACAGGAATTATAAAATATATATTTTAAAGATTTTCCTTGAAAATTATAAAAATACGACCAATCTAAGTGTAAATTTCATGATTTTTTCTTACACTGCCTAATATAAATCTTATTAATTTTATAATTCACAAAACGATGTCGACATCCCCGCTATCTGCACTGATCAGAACTTTAAAAAAATATGTATTTCAAAATTATTTTAATCAAATCAGTTTATTAACTCAAGAGACATTACAAACAGGAAAATGTTTAAGGCATCTCTTGAGTACAGGTAAAATATTATAAAAATACAACATAGTACCAGGAACGCATTAGAGATGGTTCAACATTAAGAAGACAAAATAGTTTCTAAAGTCAAGAGTATTTGTCTCCTGAACGTACCTTCACTTATATGAAAGACGTCGATCTCCGAGGAGACCACGTACAGCAGACTAATTGCTTTTCCCACCGGTGTCACCAGAGGCAGATTGGTTCTGGTGGCCGGTAGGTAAAACAATCTGTGCTGTCGCTGTCGGAGAAATCTATCAGGGACAAAATGACCAACACCCTCTAGAACGGCTGAGTTCTCGAAATATCCCCTGATTAATTTAAAGAAATGGGTAATGAGATGCCATTGCAATATTACAAGTGCGGATTAATAAACGTATGTTGAAACGTACCTCCTCGGTTAGCACGGAGAGCATGGTTTTTAATCCTCAGGGTGGTAATCGTGAGATTCTTTTCGGTATATTATTCGATTCAGGGACGGGTGTAAATATAAAGACAGTTACATGGGATACATTAAGGTTTATTATCTAGTTAACATTATAACAATAATCCAGAGGCTAGGGATGTCTTATTAATCGAAACTTAAATGGAAAATGAAGAAGCTGTTGTGGCGATTCCTCGATGGCGTGCTCATCGGGACATCGACTGGCGACGTCGTCCGTCGACGTTGTCAGCGACGCTGTGTCGACGACCAGTTGATGGCGGTTCACAAAATACAAGTTCAGAGTCACCTGACAGACACGAGGTTCCATAGGCTGGTGGTGCTGTACGCAGTGAAGAAGTGGTCCACGCAGTTCCGCTGGCTGGTGAGGTCAACCACGTTGTCGGGACATGATGTGCGACAACACGTGGGCGGCAATTTCGGGAGCAGAGGATGGCTCGGACCGTGGCGGAGGGAATCAATCGCAGACACGCGGACACATGACGCACATGTGGAACCAATGTGCGGTCTTCGATATGGATATTATTATTAGTATTCTACCTGATATGATGGGAGAAAGGCTGAACCATTGCTGGTCCAGCCGGATGCAAACGGATTAACGTTTCTCCTACATCGTGGTGGTAACTGGGCACTGACGAAAAAACACAAGATGGCGGCCTACCCGCAACGACTACCTACAACGCCTACGACATGCGATCATAAATGTGAACCCTCAAATGACTAATAAATAAACAGGTCTTTCGTAATGAAACAGTTTTTGCTATTTAAATATTTTATAAATAAAGATTAAACAATAGTTTTTTTGTTTCCTGATACGAGTATATGATTCCTTTACTGAGGTTGAATTTACAATCGAATTGTCGTTGAGGTCTCTGGATATCGAATAATTACCTCTATAATGTTTTTATTTGAATAAACTAGAGATAGACCTGAGTACCTATCTATGCAAGGATTGTGAAGAAGTACGCGAGCGCTTGCCATGACGGTCGACAGATTATAAGGTATTTTTTTACTTTCGGTCATTCGGCAAATTAAAAAAGTGGATTTATTCGTAGGAAAAATTGAAGAGGGGTTAATATCAAACATGTCTTACATATAAGTAGTTTAGAGGAGCTAGTCTGTGGAGGTATTGTATAATAGCGCGAGCGGTCCCCAATGAGTCGATCGTCTCTATTGAAGTGCGGATTATCGTGGCGCAAAACTTCCAACAATTGCCATTAGAATTACACTTATTGTTCAACTGAGTTGGGGCTGCTGGCTACTTTGTTTCCCCTTACCTCAAGACTCCGGTATTCTCAACCTGCGAGAGCTGATTACCAAAAATCAAAACCTTAATCCACAAAAATCACATTATTTGAGGGTGCAACAAGTTTTCACGAGTATCTTCATCTGAGATAGTCTTATTTTTAAAAACCACGGCTCGCGTGTGTGAAGCGTATGCGTGTGTGAAATGTCTGTTGAAGGGGGTCAAGTGAATACCACAAGACCTAAGAAACATATGTTAGATATGTTATTGTCCTTTCCTTATGTTTCCTTTCCAGTTTTTTCGTTTTGGCTCAGGCATGAAGTTTTATTTTTGGAAGTGATCGCATGATAATTATAAAACTTATTAACCAACTACTCATCATGCCGTCTCTTCAAAGAGATGAGTAAAAAGAATGAACCACCACACTGTTCTTTCCTGCCATACTTCTCTCGATTCTTCAATATTCATACATCGTGTCATGCACGCACGTTAATTTCTCGGACTCCTCTCGTGGCCAAAATTTAATATTTGCTTGATTTGTTCTTGCAATGTTTTCCTAAGTAATTTTTTTCTATTATAGTTTACATGTACATTCTTTCGTTAGATCAAAATTAAGAATACGCGACTGGTGTATGGTCTCTATACCAGAAGAAGTATTTGGAGATCCCTCTACATGCGAATGAATTGGGTATATCCGAGATTTATGCACCACTATGATCTATTGATTAACACAGAGTACCGCAGTCTCGAATCAAGAAGAAAAGGTACATTGATAGCCCATACCTCTTAGAGTGTTGTGGCTTCAATGCACCAGACAGGTATGCTGGCGCTAGAAGACACGATCTGTTGTGCATACCGCATAGCTGAACAGATGTCATGGCGCAACATACAATGACCGAAGTATGGTGCTCTTGAATGAGGCTTCAGTCGATGTGGACATTCTCCAAATGACCTAATCGTCCTTTAAGGATCATATAGGTACATACCACAATATCTGACATATGTGTATTATTTTAACATGTATATCTGTGTTATTTTTTTGTATGTAAAATGTATACAGTAATTAGGTTCTAGAGACACGTGGCATACAATAAAAAAAAATATATAGAAACCGTGAAATACGCCAATATCACTAAGAATGCGCTTATATTCTGATAATTGTTTCATGTCAGTTTATATTGACCAATAAGAATTAAATAAATAATGGCATAGTTGAACATGTTGAGAAGAGGGGAGCTAACCTAAGTAGACCTGTAGTCAAGTAGGAGTCACCTCTATGCCCCCTCCCTCCACCTTCACAACAGTTAACTTCTTCCAACTTCATTGAGGAGTACTTATACAGAACCCATTCAAGCACTAATTGCGAGATTTGTTGTAAAAAATAAGGTACTTAAATAAATTATTTACATATAATTTCATATTCAACTACATTCATGGTTTTTTGTTTTGGTAAAGCCTTACCACTCGGGTGTGAGAAAGCTTTCGTTGCGCAATTTTATATATTTGTATATATTATTATTAGTATTATTTTGTTGAATCTCTCTCAATATCATTACAGCGCGAGCCAAATCGATGTAAAGCGTATAGGTATCATACTGATTTTTATGACATGTGATAGGTAGCTAATCTATCGCCATATTATTGTCACATTAATTCTTCACCAGACCAAGGGCAATGTAAAAATCACACTGCCATCGCCGGGAATCGAACCCGAGACCTTCGGTGTGCCAGTCAAAGTACTTACCACTCGGCCACGAAGGTCTATAGGACTATCTTCGACGTATAGTGCTCATATCTATATTTGGTTCTCTTCATTCTTTCATAAATATTTACACGTAGGTCCACAGTTTTAATTATAGTACCTAATGAATCTACTGTTTCAGGATTTTAAAACATCAAAGAAGTAAAGTGTTTATATATACAACAGGTCGCTTGAACCCAATAAATGCATAATTTTTTTTTAGTTATATTGTTTCTCGTGACATGTGATAGGTTGCTGGTCTATCGCCATTTTATTCTAACGTGAATTCTACACCAGACTAAAGACTGCGTGAGAATCACGCTCCTATCAGGAATCGAAACCGGGACCTTTGGTGCGACAGTCATATATATTGCCACGTCGCTACGAAGGTCGTTTTGTCATAATTAAAAAAGAATTCAAATCATTTCTTAGTACATTTAATAGGATTATTGGGGTTGGTAACTGAAAGCTTCAATCCGAGAAAAGTGTATGCTCATACGAGTAATATTTTTACACTTGTTTCGTGCTTAGTAATCCTTTCGACATAATGTGAGGAAAAAGCTGATATTCAGTATTTTATTATGGTGTGGATATTATGTATGTTGGACACATTGTATGAGTGAGCAAGTAAGGTGTAAGGTAATGTAATTAAACTTGCTTGTAGAACAAAATAATGTTTCGCGTCAAAGGGTTTAGTTATTTTTACCGTTTCAATAATAATATTAAATTACAGACGCATGTACGTAAACAACGTGTGGGTACTAAATAAACCAGTTGAATCATACGATACGCTGAAAACTCTTTGATATTTTATTCATAAAAATATTCTATTATTCTTCATCACGATGAAGCCGCGCAGAAAAGCAGAGGAATGAAACAGAGTTTTTGAATTTGTTAAAGTAAAGTAGGGCGTGAAAAACTTCGAAACCCCTTCCGCAAAGCAAACAGTTAAAAGTCAAAAATACGTTTTATAAAATACTTATAATTTGTCGAAAGCTAAAAGGGAAAGGCGGAGAAGTATTAGTTATAGTGTATTACTGTTTTAAGTGCCTACTTACAGTTAATAAAAAAAACGGTGGATACGTGGAGTAATAAATTATATTAAATAAAATTTGAAGTTCTTGCTAGAGTTGGATTGTTTTAAGTGCCTAAATACAGTTATTTAAAAGAACGGTGGATAAGTGGAATATAAATTCAATAAACAGAAATGCACGAATCGTCCTGCTGACAACATGTACACCATCTAAAACAGTGGTTCCCAAAGTGGTCCGTATGGACCCTCAGGGGTCTCTGGGATGATTCAGGGGGTCCGTGGAAAATTAAAATTGATTTGGGGGTCCCACAACAATGTCAGAGGGTCCGCGCAAGGTTTACGGGAACCTTTTTTTAAGCTTATTCTCGTTCAGGGGATCCGTAGAAAATAAAAGAAATCAGCAGGGGTCCACGGGAGTAATAATTTTGGGAACCACTGATATAAAATACCATTATATGTTTTATTTTTTTATTATTTTTTATTTTATTTTAAACCATTGTATTTTATATTATCTGTTTTAGATTTATTTTGTGAACGTTATAGGATGAAAGTGTGCGCGAGAGTTGACATTGAGTTGCCTATTGGTGACGATGAAGTTCACAACCCATCACGCTGCGTCTCCCGCGGGGGCGAAAAGAGAAGAATGGAGTCCCGTGTCGATTAAAGTGCGGCAGTCCATTATTTCTGCCTAATCCTTCGGGGAGACGGCGTGATGGTTAGTTAATTAGTTAGTTAGTTAGTATTACTGTATGATTTACGGTTTAAGTATTATATTAATACAAATATTTCAACCCAAATTTTTTTAAATACGCATGGAAGATAAATACGTAATATAATTATCAAATAAAACGAGCCAACAAGTCTGACGAAATCGGTCGCTATCGAAATAAAAATAAAAAAACGTAAGTAGTTATTTACATCTTTTTTCATTTCATTATTATTTAAAATGAATTTTCATCAAACAGATTTTAGTAAAATCGTAAGATTAAAGAAGATTTTTCATAATTGTATTCCCGGTTATTGTTGTATAATAACAAATACTTTCAAAAAAAATCTTTTAGTTGCCGTATTTATTGTCGACCCTGGAAAAGTGTAACATTCTTTTTGAGTTTATTATAATAATTGATATTTTATGTGAAAATATTTTTCAGACATTATCACAGTAACTATAATGTAAAAAACGCTAGTAAAATAAAATAGCATTCCTGTGATAAAACTAAAAACTCTGCGTATTACATATAATAAATTTTTTTACATAACAAACGAACCACATTTAGACGGTTCATTTGGACAGAAAACGGTTTAATAAAAAAAACAATAACATATTATGTCGAATGGATCCCAAATATGTCGACGTCTGTGAGACAGTAATAATCCTTCTAAAATTGATAATATATATTTTATAAACACTGCCTCTGTAAATACAGATTTATGCCCCGATATTTTAGTTAACATATCTCAAATATGTGTTAATAAATTATACGTAATTATTATAACACTTATTATTTTAAATCAGACACGAGGGAGTGAACTCACTTCCCGGTCCTCAGTTATATCACAAACTTGTGTGGAAATTATTAAAGTTTCTCGAGAAAGAAAACACGGTACACCTTGCATATTGGATGGTTTGCCCCCACCCTTCCCACAACCTGAGTGATGGAGGGGTTTGTCCCAACTCACGAATAAAGATTTGGTACTTCCACCACCACGCTGCTTTGTATTATTATCATCATATATTATCTTCAATTTGATGAATTACATATCTTTATAAATTAACGTAATTAGATATACACATTACTCACATGAAATATTGTATATAAGCCTTAGATAACATAAGTGTACGACTAAAAGAAAAATGATTTTGTTTTATTATTAATGTTGATTCAAAACGTCTGTCTACTTGAATATTAATTATTTTTTTAAATGATGTGAAACTCCACATTAAATAATCAGTACGAATGAAAACGTCATTTAGATCTTAAATAATTAATAATAGATATTATTAAGTCCATTTTCTAGAAGTAAATTTATATTTTATGAAAGTGATAATATTCATGTAAGGCCAAATTTGTCTTTTCCCTTATATATATATAATAAGACATTTAGAAAATTGACTTTTTAACATTATTAATTGTTAAACACGGAGTTTAACATTATTGTCCAAGAAAACAAAATGTATTTAATTTTGGGTTATTGAATAATCATTTTAAGGTTACTAATTGTTGTGAGAATATTCATAAGTTTATATTTTCACATTACAAGCTTTAATGCTTTAAATATTCATCGAAACTCCAAAAATATACAATATAATACATAAATTTGTGATATTAATATTTGAGTGACAAAACACCGCGGCGTATTTTAATAAGACGTTTGATTTTGTTCCATTAAAGACACTTAAGCACAAAGTTAGTCCAAGAAACACAGCGGAGCTTCTTGGCGTTATCAGCATGCCATTAGGGGCCGTTGTTTTTATTGGGGAGAATTATCAATTCAAATGTAAAATACATCTGTAATATTTTGTAACGAAAGTGCTACTTTGGCTCACCTTAAAAGCCTTTGACAAATTTTGGGCATGTTTCGTTTGCAAAAGGACACCGAATCCTCCGGTCCTGTAGTACCTTAGTCCTTTCCTTTAAGGGCGCAAAGTTTATGAAAAGACTTCCGATTCAGGCGAGCAATCAGGATATCCATTAAGTCGAGTCGATATAATCAATACTTTTCCCGAAATTTGATGGTATATTTGAAAACATCTAAAAAGAAAATCGACTTGTCTTTGGAAGGGTTTATGGGAGAAACCAATCAATATGTCAAGAAGCTATTTGGGGCGGGCTTTTTGTATTTTAAGTTAGAATCATTTCACATCTGAAAGATAACTTTTGGTGTCTAGTTATAGGATTATTAACCCCTCTTATTGGATAACATTGCTCACAGACTTAGAACCAAATAGATTACTGTTTCCAAAATAAGTAATGTATAGGGAAATGTTACATTTTGAGTTCTAAAATAGAAGCAGTCTTATCTTAACGAACAAAAGTTCATTTATTGCCAGTCATGAATATATTATTTGTTAAAATATTTAAGTGTTTCATTAAGTTAGTATCAAAATTATTTCACGAGATTATTTTTTAATCTGACCGTTATAAAATTATCCTCCTAGCCGCTATTAGCAAATACAACTGTTTTTAATTAATTGAAAGATTTTGAATTACAAACGTAATATTCAAAATATTTTTGTTAAAATAGTTTTTCTCGAGAGGAAATCTTGTAGACTCAACGAGGAGAAAATATTCAAATACAGGTTGATAAATATTTATGGGATGAATTATTTGAATTACGTTAATTTGGGAAGTTTTCAAAAGTTAATAAAAATAACTCTACCCAAATAGGTCAAAGAAGTTTATATCTTACATTATATAAAAAAGTTTAAGCTTTTTGCTATCAAATAGATTAATCATTTCTTACCACGTGTAAATCAAGAGACCTTACAAGTGTTGTGTGCTGTGTTTAAAATCTATAACATAGAACTTCTGTTTTGGAATGTTATTTTTCATAGCAACAATTTTGATTGCGGTTCGTAGTTTACGTCATTTTAATCCATTTGATCAGGATAGCCCGAGGTATCGAGAAAATAATAAATATTGCAATTTTTTTTAAGTTTGCGGAGTCGCTTGCCCTAAGTTACGATTATAATATTATTTAATCTTAGAGCCCTCTTGTACATACCAACAGATCAATGCAGATATCCAATTCTGATTCAGAGAGTCAGCAGGCGACCTATACATCTTCCGATTTATATTCTTTACTATATGCATGATAATCTGCTACCTTAAAATATGGGCCTACTGTGGTGACAGTTATGAGATCCTTCAACTGATGTTACTAGGCTAAATTGAAGGACGTGGTCATGGCTCAAGCATATATCTAGCGCAACATTAAACGCTGGACTGGAATAAGGAAGGTGGATGAGTTATTCCAGGCGGCGAAAGACGGATTTGATAACCAGCATCAGGAAATCTGATAAAGTATAAGAATAAGTGGAAAACAATCGTTAAATGGTAAAATCTATCGCATAATACAAACCAATTCTCCAGATGAATTTGAATTTGTGTATCAATTTAATTGTCAATTTTCTGTTACTATGTGTTACTGATATGTAAATGTTTTCAAACGAATTGTGATAATAGGACAAGGGTATACACATTTTAGCATTTATGCATTTGTAAACGAACTCTCCCGAGACGCAGTAAGGTTGAAGTTTATTCAGTTCGATACACGTGCATTACACTTATAGAAGCTTTGAAATCTTTCTATATTGTAAATACTTTTTTATTCAATCGGTAAATTCGCTTAAAATATGGAACTAAATTGGAAAACTTCGCACGTATTTCTTATCAAATCAAACACAAATAAAGAAACGAAACTATTTTAAGTATACTAACTCTCAATTTACTAAAAAATTAAAAAATCGTGCTAAGCAATTTATTATTCTTGAAAATAAAGTTATACGTTCATAGATCCTGAGACTGCAGGCCATTGACATATTATATTATATAATACATACAATATAACTTAGATGTTTTTCAGTTATTTACCAAATTAATATTGGGACCATTGAATTGCATGTTTTCATTTTAATTAAGGTATAAGGAGGTGAAATCAAAATATTTACATGAAGGAAGCCACACTATATTCAACATTTCTCAATTTCACACACAGTCGTGTGTGACATGAAACAGGTATGTATTCTAAATAACCTAACCTAACCTAATCATCACGCCGTCTCTCCAAAAGGGTAGGCAGAAAGAATGGACTGTCCCACTTAAACCGATGTGGCACTCCATCCTTCTCTTTTCGCCCCGCGGGGGACGCGGCATGTATTCTGTTATAATATAACATTTTCAATACTGTTAAATTAAATAACTTTGTTTTTGTATCACAATTGTATTTTATTTTAAATTTCTAACTAATTTTTAATTACTAACTCAATTTCAGAACTTCAAATTTATATCAAAGAAATTGTTCAAATTGACATAGGAACAAATACACATAAAGATTCGAAAAATCACGAAAAATTGACATTTGGTATATTATTATAACACCTGATGATGTCTACATAGGTTGATGAAACAGCTGTCGCGTAAACTAAAATACAATTGTGATACAAAAACAAAGTTATTTAAGGATTAATTGTATCTCAATAGAGACGAAGATGTAAATTATTTGGAAACAGAATATGGTAGTCGAGGCGTTTACAGGACTTATGACATGTCATTGGTTGGGTTAAGCGTTCACTTTATGTTTAACAACATTCACCATTGCGCCCTTGTTACGACACCACGTCTGACAAATTTTTGGAACTTGTATATATCGCACGCTTAATAGTAAACTGACCTATTATGGTTTAGGTCACAATTCAGTTACCATTAGATAGAGACTTGTGTTAACGCTATCCATTTATTTTTCACAATGTTAACGCTATCCATTTGTAGTACGATAATCGTTCACAATGTTAACGCTATCCATTCGTACGTGTTTTTTGACTGTTTTTGTTAAAACACCGACTCATGTCAGATTGAGCAAAACTTGTTTTTTTTTAGTTAAGTCAGTGTTCTATTAAGCGTGCGATATGTTGATATTTTTTAATAACTTCACTGTTGGTAGGTCCATCTACACTAGCGCCATCTATTAAGATAATTTGTAATAACCACAATGGGTAAAAATCCAGTATTTGTCTACAAGTTATTTGTATAAAAAAAAGTTATTTAATTTAACAGTTTTAAAATGTTAAGGTATCATAGTGTTTCGGCCAAAACAATGGACTGTTTATAACATTTTCGTTTTCATAATTACAATACTAACTTCGGTAGAAAAGTGCATGCTACCAGTACCATGGAGAAATTAATTACACGGGCGAAGTTAGCCCTCTCCGAGCCACCGTGAGATGGAAGGTGTTCGGTGTTGCCAGCGTTTAGCAGGCCGCAGGTGATTAAATTCGCCACCCTGGCAACACCGCGCCACGCCGCGCTGCGCTGTGGACTCGGAAACATGTGGGTTTGCTGACAAAGTGTAAGCTTTAATAAACAGATTCAGAGGCGATCTATCAAGAGAAAACAAATGAAATGTTTTTGTTATGTTATTCTTATTACCCCATTTATTTTTTCTTCATTGCAACAGATGCAACTCGGTGAAATATCAGTTGATGAAAAAGCGAGCGTGTCTTCTAGGAGTTTTGTTGTATTTTGGATGGAATGACACGTCCTTCTAGGACATATTATCATGAGACATGGCAGAGTGGTAAGAGCTCTGACTTCCATACCAAAGGTCCCGGGTTCGATTCCCGGCGATGGCAGTATGATTGTCACACTGTCTTTGGTCTGGTGTAGAATTTTCGTGACAATAAAATGACGATAGATTGGCTACCTATCACATGTCATAAGAATCAATATAATAGCTAAAATAAATTGTATATAGTAATTGGGTTCAAACGACCTGTTGTATACAAGGAAAAAAAGAAACATTTGATAATGCCTTCGAGGGTCTAAACATGTCATTCCATCAAAAATATAATATAACTCCTAGAAAGCTGACGTTTTCATTCATATTAATTATTGAATATGGAGTTTTACACCATTGTCCATGAAACTACTAGAAATTACAATATAATTCAAAATGTTAAAACCGAGTATCAAAATTTCTCTGTAGAAATTTGTGGAAGATGGTAATGAACTGCCGAAACTAGGAGATGATTATGTTATTCATGAATCTTTTGTTATATGGAGAAATAATTGAACAATTATATTATCTCAAAGGAGCATTGACAAATTAAGAGTTGTCCAAAGAGCTAGTGATTGAGAAATGTTGGGGACGAGTAGAGAGTGATAGCCTCAACAGGAGTGTCGGATGTAATCGAAAGAATGGCAGCGCTAAAATGGCGCTGAGCAGGTCATGTCATTAACAGCTCTAATGATAGATGGACAAAACGCTTCCTTTGGTGGCATCCTAGGATTGCGATCCAAAACCCAGGACGTCCCCAATTTCAATGGAAGGACGACATTAGAGAGATCGTTTGTTCTACGTGATGCTTATTGCTCAGAATCGACAAACATGGGAGCAGTTGGAGGAAGGAGGTTTACGCCCAGGAGGAGTGAACGGCTACGGGCTGATGATGATGACATATATATACATAATATATACATCACGCATTATATATCCATAGCGTTCTAGTTACTATTCAGTTTAATACTTGGTAATTTAAAAAATATTATATATTATATATTGGATATCCATCTACTCCTCTTCTACAAATTAGGTTAAGTGCTTTTAAAACCTTTGAATAATGACAATATTTTCTGACTTTGAAACCTGACAAATTTCACCGCAACAACGATTACTCGTAAATAATAAAGATTACCATAGAATTTATATATTTTTCAATTTAAAAGGTTGCAGATGGTATCTGGAAAACACTTTGTCTTTAAAATATTGTATTTCTATCCATTCTTAAACAATATACTAAAAGTGTACAAAATGCAGAAATGTATAAAACTATTCATTGCTACGAGTACTACGAATAAAAATGCTTGTTATCTAGGAGTTTTATTTTGCTAAGGCTGATCAAATGTCAAAACATTGACATAAAACAAAACAAAACTCCAAGAAAACGACGTTTTCATTAGTATTAATTAATCACAATGAAGTTTTACTTTATTTTTGAAGCAACAATAAATATATAATTTGCTGATGTCTAAGCAAAGAAATAACATTCATTATCGTATCTATAATGTATTAAATTTCTAATCTCATAGAACTTAATTTCGTTTTATTTTTCGCTCCTCTTGTTGTTGAATAATGTCAAGGCATGCCTATCATTGACACATCGGAAAAACTCCACAGCCGCGCAAAACAGCACCCCCCTATGAACTGCAAGACATTTAACTTCTATCAACTCCACATTATTTCTCAATATTTCCTTAAACAATTTATTCTATCAATAAATTTTCTTTGTATGTTCCAAGTGTGCTACATTAATTATTGAAGCCTTTTTAAGATTTACCTAATTATTTAATATACTAAGCAAAATAACTGAAAAATAATTTGATGACGTAAAATTTGATTTAGTTAATCCAAATAATATCGAATCCGTTCAGAGCTATTTTTATTTTTTTTATTTATTTAAAAAAAAAGACTAATATCAAGGATTTACATCAATGATATTAGAATTTATTTTACAATCTTCAATGTGAGCGGAAAATAGCTCATTATTATGAAGAAGGAATCTGGTCGTGTCCAGGGTTGAACCCATGTCCCCTGGATCAGGAGCCAAGCGTTCTATCCCTTAGACCACCACCCGGTTGATTAATCAATAAATACAAATTTTGAAAGAGGAGGCGAGGCAGACTTAGAGCCACCTAGAGAAGAGCCCTGCAGGACGAGGTAAAAGCAGCAGGCCTCACTTGGGATGATGTTAGGCATCAGAAATGCGATAGAGTCGGGTGGAGAAGGTTCCTTGAGGTCCTTTGCACCACGGAGGCGTGACAGGACATAAAGAATAAGAGGATGTAATTATACACTGCAAATGAATTTTACAAAATCTTGGTTTCTGCAAATAAACAATTCAGATCAAATCAATCTTCAAAATCTTCAGTTTTTTGTTTTTTACATATCTTCAGTTTTTTACTTATAGGTTCAAAACTAAATAAACAGAAATTAAATCAGTATTTTTCAATAATTGACTGAAGAATAACGAACAATTCCGAACAACAATCTAATTCATTGTTTTGTATTCTGTTTAAAAACTAAAAAGTTTTGCATCATATTGAACTTTCACATTTGACATTTTAAGCGTTGATTAATTATTTAAAGGGACCAATTTTCTTTCATAAGTACTTCACACAGCGGATGCGCGCCGTTATGGAATAATCGAATTATCTCCTAAAATAGTTACTAAAAACAACGTTCAAAGGGTCCATCGATACTCGTTTACCTCTCAAGTGATTTTGATAATACCCCCTCCCCTCACACACTCCAGTTCAATAGCGCTCTACTATCATTCACTGCTACGTACTTGCACGAAGAATGATGAATGCAACGCAATCAAAGGTTTCTGTCTTTAGTCACTTTATCAATTAAATGATGATATAAAAAAAATACAAAAAATGTGTATGTATACTTTCAATGTAAAACTTTCAACAGAAACAATCTTAAATCAATCGACTGTATAAATATGCAAATATTTTTCTTCCTTCGTCAAAGACAGTCGACCTTAAGAATTATTATTATATAAAAAAAATCGAGATAAAAATCCACATCTGCGGAACAAACCAAATTTTGATTAGATGAAAATTATAATTTTTTAATAAAAAAAATGTATTAATAAGATTGTTTCCTTGAATTTACAAAAAATTTAATGGGACTGTCATATTTAGAACCCATGGATTGTGAGCTTTGAATTTTTCATCCGGTAAGCAGCTTCAGTACAATATTTTAACTGATAGAGGCTTCATTAAACATAAAAAAAAAGTTTTTTGAATGTATACAAAATTCTTGTAGACAAATACTGGATTTCACCCATTGCGGATAAATCATTTTATTTTACAAGGATTAATTGTATCTCAATAGAGACAAAGATGTAAATTGTTTTCTGGGAACAGAAGGTGGTAGCCGAGGCACTTACAGGACTTATGACCTGTCATTGGTTGGGTTGAGCGATCGCTTTATGTTTAACAACATTCCCCATTCCGCCTTATGGCTACCACGTCTGACAAATTTTTGGAACTTGTATATATGGTAGGTTTCCACGCCTATCTTTACATTTTTAAGTTCACTCTACACTAGCGCCATCTATTAAGATTAGAAAGCATTCAGCCGGAAAAGACTGTAACATTTTGTGAGATTAATTAAATATGTTTATAAACGATTTTTAATGAACTATAACACTGGTTGTTCCACTTTTGAGTTTATTTTTTTTTCGGAATGTTTCGAAGGTTTGCACCTTTATCATGAGCTCTTTTTATATCGTTGTCCCGATGATGAAGTTGTAAGCCTTCGAAATATCTCGAGAAAAATAAACTCCAAAGTGGAAAAAACTTTCACAAACAATTCGTCATTATGGAATTCCATAGTGTTAACGCTTAAAATTTATCTAAAATTATGTTTATTCAAATGGATAGGCTTCCAACGTGGGCGATACTGTCCCCCCAAAAGTACACATCCATTTGTCCATACACATTTTTTTCATATATCTTAATAAATTAATCTGTATAGTCATGTATAAATTGTAAGTGTTCTTATGATTATATTTTGGTGGCATTACTAGTATATTCACACCAATATTACATACCGCACCCTCCAGGTTGTCGAACTGAGTCTACCCTATGAATTCGTGAATTAGCGCCCCGGGATTTGTCTAATTTCATTTTAATTTGTCTTGATTTCCGCACGTGTATTGATTACAATTTAATTAAGCCTCATTGTATGTTTCGTTTCAGTAATTTATGCACAAACGGTAATATTTTCTTTGAATGTAATACAAAATATCAAAACATGTACATTTATTCCTATATTGATGACACAGTACAGAGGTATTTAATGTAGTAGACTTAAGTAATAAATATATATTACCATTGACCAAACCTTTCATCACAATGACAATGGACGAGTAGGCACAAATAAGAGATGAGACCCTATTTAGGGTCATCCTTATGAGAATAATAATTAAAATATCCTTAAGAGAAAAACGAATAATAATAAGAAGAAGACTATCGATTTTAGTTCTTGAAGAACAATTCATTGAAGTATTTAATAACAAAGTTTAAATGTCTTAATTTATTTCTTGCTAAAATAAAAATTAATACTTTAACTAATTAAATGAATTACTTCTGGCATAACCAAGAAACTAAAATAGGGGCGCTGGAACAAAACTACGCGATCAGCTCACATGATCCCTTTGTTTTTCGTGTCCTTATATATTTGAACATTTGTAAAAGAGATTTATTAATAAGTTATGAATATTTAGCAGATGTTAGTAAAAAGGTAAAATGATAAACATTAATGGATACAAGCTCTACTCGCAAACGTAGATCAATGTTATTATCTTCGTATGTAAATGAAAAGCGTAATTTCTAATAAAACTGGACCGAAATGTATGAACCGAATCGGAGGAAGGAAAAACATATCTTCCAATCAAAAGGCAAAAGTTAAAACAACATTCCTTAAATTATGACTATACGTTCATAATAAGTATCTTTATTTAACAGGTGTCAATAACTTAGCAGTAAGATACATTCAATAAATAAAAAACGTGGAATATCGGACATTATTATACGAGTATATACACAAAAATAATATGAGCCCTTAATTTATAAAGGTCCCGCAAGTCAAGATTATGTATTATATGTGATAAAATATTATCGACGGGCAATACAACTCAACGTGACTTGAATACTAATTACTGTAATACTTCGACATATTAGGAGAAACTCATTGATAGAACTAATAGTCTAAGGTAACATTAACGAAAAATGAAGAGTCGGAAGAAGAAGAAAATCCTGCCTAGAAAACCTTCAAGAATGGTTAAGTTTCAGCAAAAAATACCTGTTGAAACTACTGTATCAAGGGTAGAAATATCCACGATGTAGTCTAACCTACAATAGCAGAGAAATTAGAAGAAAAACAGAACAATCCTTATTTTTATAATATAATTATCAGCTTAAATTAGATAATTGAAGTCAAGGAAGGTATCTTCACGCGGGGTGTTACTGTAGCACCCGGAGCCCCTAGAAACGATACAAAGTCGGCCAATTTTTTTTACAACAATGACAAGTAAAACAGGAGAGTTGAGACCCTTTGCAGTAAATTCCTACGATATTTAAGAAAAGGTTGCTTGACAAAGTTTTATAAATATTTTATGAATATTGGCTAAATAGCGTGGATTTTGGTTTATTAGAAATAATAAATTTTATTGTTTTTGAGAAATGATCACGCACAAAAAGATTCCAAACCTATTTTGTATATTTTATATTCTATAATTGATAAATTCAGAGATGTTCTGATTGTAACAGCGCAAGTGCAGTTAATTGAGGATAAAACTTATACATTTTTTAAATAAAGACAATTGCCTTGCACATGTACCACACATCGTATGTAAAATGAAGATTTAATTAAAATTATTTTAAAACATATTAACATGAGTGCATTTATAAATGTTTTAATTAAAATATGGAAGTCCCGCCCCTACCCCCTCCACATAACGCCCCGCCCCCGCCCCCGCCTAGCCGCCCTATATAAAGCCGCACCACCGAGGCCCTGTTTCTGTTCAACTTAAACCATCACAAGTGAAGTTCCTCCAGAGTACAGCGGAAAACCTTCACGGACCGTCAAGGTAAGTTTTGTTTCATTTTAGAAGAATACAACTAACTCTTCAAGTAAAGCTAAGTTACTATGGAAATTAACTAAATTACCTCGGAATGAACATTTTGTATTGTACATTTCACCATAATAAGTTATTAAACTTTTTAATTATTTACTTGTTTTCCAAAAGCGGAAAAACATTTTGCATCTTTGAATTAACCGAAACAAGGAAAATAAGGGTAGATTACTAACGAATTATTAGATGTAAAACTTTATGTACAAAAAATAAAAAAAATAAAGTTTTTTCTGTGTCGTAGCATATGCTTTTAAGAGAAATTATTGTGATGTACTTTTGTATAGTTTAATACAGCTTACATCTTGGAAAAAAAAATTGGCATTAAATATTAAGGCAAAGTTTCTTCTTAAAAGGCACTTGTGTTATTAACCATAATTGATTTTATTTGGGTTCTAACAAAATAAACTCGAATAACTTTTTAATTGGGCTAAACATTAAGGTTTAAAACATCTCTTGAGGTTTTTTTTCCAATTTGCAAATTATACGATTGTTGTATGAATATCATTATTTTTATATTCTTTCTTATTTAAAAATAATAAATACTTATATAATGTTAAATTAAGAACCTTTCTTTCATGTATCATAATTGTATTTTTGTTTTTTACGACAGCTGTTTCAAAATACAATTTTCGACAAAAATACAATTGTGATAAATTAAAGAATTTTTTTATTAATATAACATTATATAATGTTAAAGTATCATAGTGTTTCGGCCAAAACATTGAACTATTTAGTAAATATTTTATTAAGATAATTTTATTACCCAAATTACGATGAAAATATTATTATTTGTACAATTATCTATTAAAAAAAATTGCATAAATATTTTTCTACGGACTTACTTCATCCGCTCATTCTCGAAACAATACTTTATTATTTTAATAGGAGAAAAGTTTTTGGCGTCTAAAGATAGCCAATACTAACCGCTAAACAAAGATATTAAATTGGCCTGCGTTAAAGGTATTCTCAGATCCCGTTCTGTTGTTTTTATCTGCTTACAATATCACGAGTATCACCAACTTGTATTGAGTTTTGTTTATTTGAAATGGTGTTGTTTTCACTTTAATAAAAGTTTGATGGAGGTACCGACAACCATCTGTTTTCATAATCGTTGGTATCACCATTTTTCATTACCGCCATATTAATTATATTGAACACAAACGACAGCAAATGCATACTCATTCATTCAAGGATTGTGTCACTGAGGATCTATTCGGTAATCCAATTTCATTGTTATTAAATATCACAAATTTATCATTTATAATTGTTTAAGTAAATAAACTTCCAAATTAAATGGGTTATGTGGACATTGCTTTCCATAAAATTATATAAGAGTCGAAAAGAAACTTTTGAATAAATCTGATTTGAAATTCAGATTTTACTCTTATTCAAAAATATCGTAAAAATATAATTTTGAGGCTTGGGGTTACTAAAATAATGTTTAAATATTTATTTGTTTGACAACTCTCCTTTTTCCATCTAGTAAAAAATATATTTGAAAATTTTACCATTGTATGTGCATTTATAATATATTTAATTTTTGTTTTCGAGGTGCCAACGGGTATCCTTCGTGACCTGACTTTTTTCAGTATTTTAATTTAATATTGATGCGTCCGTTTTCAAAACAATTTCAAAACAGGCCTCTACTATAAAATAGAAATATGATTCTATAAAAGTAATGTTTTCATCAATATTAAAATTTTATTTCATATTTTTACGGAATTATTTATGAAACTAACAATTATTGATAAATGAAAAGCCCTTATGAGCGAAACCGCTAGGCAGTTTTATAAAAGTAAATACTTCTCTTACATTTGATAATGCCTTAGAGAGGCTAGACATGTCATTCACATTAAATATAATACAATTTCTAGAAAACAGACATTTTTATTCGAATTAGTTATTTAATATGGAGATAACATCACAACAATAAAAACTTCTCTAATATCCTTCCTGAAAATTAAATATTTCGCTTATATCAAGCTTAATTCTAATATATTTTCCTATTATTTCAAATGGATTCTATCATATTCAAGTGGTTTGTATTTCTCAAGTTTCATTGTTTGAAGTAGAAAACAATATGAATGATCTTAGTTGAACACAAGGGTGCACCTAAGTCCAGCGCAAGCCCAACGGCTATTCACATTCAAACATATCTAAACCATCTTAGCGATCCTTTCACGACAACATAAATTATATATTTCACATTCTTTGACAAAAGATCCTGCCTTGCTGACAAGGTATTTTTACAAAATTCAATCTGTTATCAATTATTTTTGGAAAAACGGCAAAACTCTAAATCCCACATTTTGCATTATATTGAATAAATAAAGAAAAAATGTACCGATTATGCAAAATTTTACAAAATGATATACCTCCCTAGAATGGGTTACCCCAGTTGGGAGGTATTAAAACCACGTACTTGGCAAATGATCAGTAAATAAATAAATAAATGTACACAAACCGAGGAGCATATACCACCGCGTTGTGGTGGTGATTTAGAAATCTTGCAAACATTATTAACGTGCAATGAGATGAATGAGAGCAAAAGTACCAAAGGTTTCGGAACTCCTCCCGCGGCTCTTTCACGAATCCGGGATTTAATCAGTAACCTAAGTTAGCATTCCATCCCGCCGGTTCCACTGCATCGCATTCCGCCGACCCGTCCGTTGTCAGTCTTTCAGGTATTCTCAAATAGCCAACTCTTTAGACTTGACTTGACTAGACGTCAGACTTCATTTTATTCAATTTGAATAGAAAGAAAACTTCTGACGTTGCGGAGTTGGAAAGAATTTTCATATTAAATCTGATGTCTTTTCTCAGTCGCCCTTCGCATAAAATAACGAATTGAAGTTAAGAACGACCCTCTCTAAATAAATGTATTCCTAAATTCTTAAAATACTGTTTCCCTAAGATTTTAATTATAGGATTAAATAAATGCTTTTGACTGAAAACAGAAAGTTAAGTCATTACTGAAAACCCCATTATTTTCACAAACATGTTTTTTCATATCTACTTTTGTTAAATAAATACCCGTATATACATATATTCTGGTATTTTATGTTTCAAAAGTAGTTTCAGTTGACATAGTGTTCTATTTAATATTTTTTGTGAAATATTCTAGAAAATTGGAACCATTTTTGGAATACTTTTTAAAATGAAATAAACACAGAATGATAACCTACAGCTTGTATTGAAAATATGAGAATGCCCAATGTTAGCAGAAATTAACACATCTTACTTGTGAGGCAGGACTCAGATCATGTCCAGGATTGAGCTCACGTCTCCTGAATACAAACCAAAACATTCCATACCCAAGGTTATCCAAAGTAAGAAGTTTTATGTTTATTTTTTAATAATTTTCCCCTTCATTTCGGAAATAATACTGCTTAAGTTAACACGTATTTAATTATTTTATTTAGGGAAAATACAAAGCCCTAAAAAGCTCGTGACAGAGTGAAACCGGTTGGCGCTACTTACTCATAGTAAAGTAGTTTTCCTACAAAGTATTTTAAATAGTTTTTTTTATGAATTCACTGTCAAAAGTGAAAAAAACAATGTTTTAATTCATTAAATATTCGTCATTATGAAATTCCACAGTGTTAACGCCTTAAGTTAATCTATAATAAAAATATTAAAAAAGTGTTTAATTCAATTTTTAAATATGTCAAACCACCAAGTATTGGGTTATTATTAAAAGAAAAATACATCTTAAAATGAAATATTTACCGAATAAATAAAAATGATCATTTTCACATCTATTTTGCTGGGCTAAAATATTTTAAATTGTAAAGTAAGCAGATCAGGTCAGAAATCAGTTGCCAAGAGATGGAAGCGAGCTGCCGGAATTAAACTAATATTATATGTGGATATTAAAGAATTTTTAAAATATTTTCATCGTTAACGATATATTTATTTTTAATGCGTATCAAAAAGAGTGTTGCCCAAGTGCATACATCTGGAAGTTGAATATATTATATTGTAGATAACTTAATTAATCGAAAGAAATGTATTCAGTGATTTCTTGAAATAACTAAAGGAAATAGTTAATTGCTCGGAACGTTTTAAAATGAAAGGGAATAAAAATCATGCCAAATATTCAAATATATTTAAAATCAAAAAGCGATTCGATTTTTTAATTTATGGTAATAAAAGAGGTCCTTTTAAAAAGACACGAACAATTATTAACACATTTAATATTCCATTACTCAATTAAACAAAGAAACGATGAAATATATAAAGAAAAGCGAAAGTTTCAGTATTTAAAAAAGTTTTTCACGTGTGATTTGGCAAACAAATGAAAAACTTGTACAAGTAGAATATGAAATTTTTTATAAATTTATAAAATATATATACGAGTTTATCTCTTAAACTTTCCACTTTAAGTGTTCATCTTACCATAGATATTCCATGCATATCTACGACCGATCTTCGAAATATGATGTTTAAAGAAAACGTGTAACACATTTCATATTCCAGAAAAAGGGTTGCAATCAATTGAATTACTGATATATTTTTAAGAATATTAAGAGAGCTTTCGAACAAATTATTATATAAAATAAGAGTAATAAAATAAAGGGGCATTTTAAACACGCTTCATTTATAATGTTTTCATTGGTTTCTTGTTTAAAATACCCTTTTTATGGTTTGTACATAATTATTACCGCTGTGATGATGAAATTTTTAAAAATAAAATCGAGTAAGTAAGTGACTAAAGCTTCAGTTGTAATAGGATGCTTGAGTTAATTATATGGAAAAACAAAGACATGCAACTTAAAGAAGAAGTCGGAATTTACAAACTCTGTGTCAGAACGACATATGGCATTGAAACAAGAGTTGACACAATTCACATTAAATCACTTCTCAGAACCACAGATACGAAAACTCTAATAAAATAAGACAGGGCTCACGATCATCAGAGAAATGTGTGATATTTAGGATGTTGTTAGATTGGGGAAACAAAGAAGAAAATATTGGAAGGACCCTGTGGAAAGAATGGACACTCAAAGACTACCACACCTTGCCCTACAAGGGTAACCAGAGGGAATAAGTATGCCTAGAAGACCCCCTAAGAGATGGAAAGACAGCTGGGAGTCCACATCGCAACAGGTAGCAAACTCTGAATAAACAGGCCCTAGCAGTCTCCAACCTGTATAAGGAGAAGAATATTATTAATAGTTAGTTTTGTGAGTTTATCTGTAAAATATACTTTTCATAGATATTTTTTGTGAAGGAATAATAAAAAAAACTTACTAACTATCACGCCGTCTTCCCAGAGGGGTATTATGGATCGCCAAACTGTTCTTTCCTAACACATTTCTCTCGGTCCCTCAACATTCATACATCGTGTCATACCCGTCGATTTATCCGACTCCTCACAAGGCAGGTCGGTCTTTCTCTATCTCTATTTTACAAATACTTTACCATTATTTCTTCATTTACTCTTTCCATGTATCCAAATCGACTTCATGACCAGTTCATTCATGCAGGCAATGTATCAACTTTATATATTTGAATTTAACACTCTATCATACCCAGATTCACCACACAATCATTTACATAAATAATAATGTATTTTTAAAATAATATATATACTTTCACTCAATCGTGAGTAATAGTAACTCTACTTTCTGTTACATAAAGAGAGTATTTTATTCGATATCAAAAAGAAAGGCCGTTTTCAAGTAAATGATAACTTTTTATTTGAAATTTTTTTTTTCACAGAAATAAATCCTAATGACCGGTTAGTAAATGCTGGGCCGGAATAATGTAATTCTGTAATATCTTTAGCGGTTGACTCCAGAGAACAAATAACATTGTTTTCATTGCGAAGAAGCGGCTCCTAATTGTAGTTAGAATAAATGTTTTTTTAGGCTAAAATAAATAAAAACAAGTGTCACCTAGAACCGTCGCGGTGCTCGATAATTCACGCTGGGAAACACTAACTTCTTTGAGACACAAAAACACATGCTTTATATTATATAAAAACTACTTAAAAATATTAAATACAATGTACTTGATGGTATGGAGCTTATTTGATTAAAAAGCGTTTTTAGTGTGAATTATATTATATATTCTTCAAAATTTATATTATTCTTCATAATTAAAATTTGTGGTAGAGTGGCAAGAGCTGTCACACCGAAAGTCCCAGGTTTGAGTTCCGGCGATGGCAGTGCAATTGTCACATTGTCGTTGGTCTGGTGCAGAATTCTCATTACAATAAAATGACGATAGTTTAGCTACCTGTCACATATCGTGAGAATCAATAGCTTAAAAGTTGCGTACAGTAATTAAGTTCACATAGCCCGCTGTATAAAAATGTGGAAAGCAACGGGAAACTGCCATATTAAAGGACCTTGTGGCATCCCAAGAACCAGGATAAATGTTACACTTGAAAATGGTTATATCTACACTCCTCATGACATGTAATGTATTTCTGATTTAATTAATACGGATGAAAGCGTCTATTCTCAGGAATTTTTACTATAATTCATGGGAATGACATGTTTCTCCGAGCAAATGCATTATCAATTGTCAGAATGGCATAATTTGATCATGCCTTAACTAGGTGAAACATATCATTGCCATAAAATATTATAAAACTTCTAGAAAACAGTCGTTTTCATTCGTATTAATGATTTAATATGAAGTTTTACATCATTGTTCAAGAAGCATATATATTTAAGATTTATTCTCCAATCATTTTTTTTTAAATGCAATTTATTTCACGAATAGTTTAAATAAATGTATTTTGAAAGAATGCTGTAGATTTGAAAAAATACTCTTTATTTGAAAGTAGTGACGACCTTCGTGGCAGAGTGGTTACGAGCTCTGACTTCCATGCCGAAGGTCCTGGGTTCGATTCCCGGCGATGGCAGTGTGATTGTCACACTGTCTTTGGTCTGGTGTAGAATTCATGTGACAATAAAATGATGATAGATTGGCTACCTATCACATGTCACGAGAATCAATATAATAGCTAAAAAATAAAAATTGTATGCAGTAATTGGGTCCAAACGACCTGTTGTGTACACAAAAAAAAAAAAAAAAAAAAAATAGTGTGAATGATATTAACTTTGTCAGTTGAAGTTATTTGATAGATGTTCCTTTTAAATCACGTAAAAAATATGAAATATGTATAATTTTATTAATTGTTTAACTTCTAGTGGTTATTCTCACATGTAGATAGAGAAACCAATAACTGAAGACCTTGTGGAGTAAAAATGAATTTTACAATATAAAAAAATTCTAAGTGTGCATAATATTAACAGATAACATAAGTTTTATGACGACTTTATTGCGGTCATACAAAAGAGATTGGAAATGGATTATAATTCTAATGTGTGGTGCAATGACAATTTTTTTTTCTTGAACAATAATGAAAAACTCCGTATTAAATAATTTATACGAATGAATAAGATAGTTATATAGTTGTTTAATTTTATATTATTGGAATAAATGTTTTATTTTCATAAAGCCAACATATTTCATTTTGTAAGGGGTGATACGTAATTCGCATAAAAAACTTTATTTAAAAAAAAAATAATCAATATTTACTGAAATCTCTTGATGGAAGTTCTTTTTAAATATTAATTATATTAAAACGATGTTTTTTTAACTACTTCCACTTTTGTATTTATTTAGAGAGCGACCGGTTTCACCAGACTTGCTGGCATCGATATACTGGATGCCAGCATCGACCAGTCTGTCAAATACAAAAGTGGAAGTAGTTAAAAAAAACATCGTTTTATTTAGATATTTTTATTCATATTTATATTCCATTATTCGGAACACATTCTATATTTGATTACTAGTTTCTTTGTTTATGATTAATGTAATATTTTTGAATGCATAATCTAAAAGCTCTGTTTATAACAGTATAATTGTATTTGCTGTTGAAAAGTGTAGTACATTTCATTCGCATTGAAACAAACATTAATATTCGTTACAAATAAAATGACATAAACTTTATTTAGTTTCAATTAAAATTATGCACACAGAAGGTAGCAGCAGGTATTTATGGGAATGTTAACACAGTAAAACAAAGCGCCACGCGCGGTTTAACAGTAGCTACCTACGAACATCAAATTTATTTACAAGACATGTATTCGTAAACTTTTATGACCTTTAAATACAACACTTTTGGTACCTGACTACCCGCAACTTAGATGGGAACTTAATAATAATTTGCTAAAAGTTAAAGGTTTTCAAAGGAGTAACATATCTCGAATAAGTCAAAAACTTCCATCCCAATTTCATATTTATTCAAGTATTATATAAGACGAGGCATTTCCGAGAAATAGATACATTAGCCTTGCGTAAAATAATGAATTTAATGATACGTCTTTAACTTGTGATATTTGAAAGACAATTAACATAACATTTAAATTTCTGCTCACAAAATCATTTTGTCAAACTTGTGTCAAATTTTGTTGTTCATTGTATCGCATCACATTTCTATAAATATTTAAAAAAAAAATACAATAAACTATCTTCCGTAATATTTTATTGCTAGAAACAGTTGTCGTTAAAATGTCATTTGATTAAATATTTTCTTGGGTATTCGAAAATTTAATATTTTTTTGAGTTTTTATATTTTATTTAACATTGTGTTAAAATCTGAAGTGATAATAAGTTTGGTTTTGTACAGATTTATTGAATTAAAAACATTATACGGTTGAAATGATAAGATATTTAGTTATTAGTCTGGGGACTAATAGCTATATATTAATATAATGGATCCTTGATTATTTATTGAAATAATGAAAAAAACTTTAAGGATAGTCGAACATACAAATTGAAAACATATTGTGAATGCTAAATAAACAGTAGAATAAATAATGGTCTAGAAAAATTGCATTGAGAATGGAATGTGGAATACATTCTTGGTGCACGTTAAAACATGTTATAAAATGGTTAACACCGGTTCACCATGACTTGAACTGCATCTGATGGTTTATCAAAATTCCTTAAAGATAACCAATAATTAGTTAGTAATATAATGATTCAGAAAAAGTTTAGGTAGAATGTATTTATTTAAACTCGCAGCGGTATAGAGTACTTAAACATGTTTGAAAATATATACATATTAAAAACGTCTTGGTGCTATTCTGACGCGAACCATTTCTACTACCCTCATCCATATTGTCGAGATGAAGCACGAGATCAGCACTTGAATTATGAGATTTTTCATAGGATTAGGAATACTACGATTTGTTAGGCGAATCAGCTCGGAGACGATGTCAGCGATATTGGCGTTCAATTTAGTATACAATTATTCTTGCTTCCCTCCTTGGACTTGGACTTGGATCTTCTGGCTTACAGAGGTTCAGCTCATGTGGCTATTCCTCTTACGTCTGATGGGAACATTGTTGGAAGGTGATTTGGTGGGTTGTTAGTTTATTCGGGGGCATGATTTGTGTGGCCCGGAGTGTTCCTCTGAAGGAGAATCGATTTTGGGCGCTTGTGGCGGCTGGAAGTGTTTGGGTCGTAATTAGAGAGGTCTTTTATTGTGGGGTTGGGATGTGAAGGGAGTCCTTTGTAAAAACGTTCGGCAAGTTTCAGAATGAATTCATCTATCATCGGGATTCCCGATTCTAGGTGCAGTTGTGTAATCCTGGTCCATAAAGGCGCACCAAGCGATAAACGGATAGCCTTATTTTGCAGGATTTGGAGTTTTTGTATGTGACTCGAAGCTGCATAGCCCCAGATTGGGGCTGCATAAGTGAAGATCGGCCTTATAACCGTTTTGTATATCAGGAGTTTATTGTCGATGCTTAGTTTACTGTTTCTAGCTAACATTGGGTAGAGGGCTGAGATTGCTTTTGACGCGGCTTTGACTTTATTTGTAATGTGTGGCCTCCATGTCAGCTTAGAATCCAAGGTAACCCCAAGGTATTTGATTGTTTTGGTCCAAGGAACGTCTTGGCCGAACATTTTTATGTTGGGAATGTTTGGAGGAATGTGTCTTTTACTGAAAAGGGTCGCTGCGCTTTTACTCGGATTGATGGTAATGCGCCAGTTTCTGCACCACACCTCTAGCACATCGGCCTGTTTTTGCACCCTGCGGGTCGCGAGAAGCGGCCTTTTAGCACTGGAGATGATGCCCGTATCGTCAGCGAATTGGGCAATGTGGGTGTTCTGATCTCGGGGAAGAGGGATATCACTGCAGTAGATGTTGAACAGAGTAGGAGCCATTACTGAACCTTGGGGAACTCCTGCTCTGATAGGGCGTACAAGAGATTTGGCCTTGTTGATTTTGACGCTGAAAAGGCGATCGGACAGAAAGCTGGCTATGAGTTGAATCATAGGCAGTGGGATGTTTGCTTTTCCCATTTTGTATAACAGGCCGGTGTGCCAGACGCGGTCAAATGCTTTACTGACATCTAGGGAAAAGAAAGTGGTGAATTTGCGCGTGTTAAAGTTTGTGGCAATAAGTTCAACTACACGAAGTAGCTGATGTTGTGTGGAGTGTTGGGCACGGAAACCGTGTTGAAAATCTGGAATGGTACTCTGTTCGTAAAGTGTTGTTTTGAGTCTTGATTGTATGAGTTTTTCCAACAATTTACCAGTGCAAGGAAGAAGACTAATTGGTCTATGATTTGAAGGAGCTGTTGGGTCCTTGCCTGGCTTGGGAAGAAGGATAACGTCTGCGATTTTGTAGGGTTTCGGGAAGTATCGGAGTCTAAGGGATGCGTTGAAGATCGCTGTCAGGGCACAGATGCCTTTGAGAGGGAGAGATTTGAGAATTTTGTTAGGTATTGAGTCAGGACCTGGTGATTTGCGGGTATTAAGATATTTTATTTGTTGTTTCACCTCTCTAGGTGAGGTGAATGGGATCGGTGGGGATGAAGAAGTTTTTGCTAAGAGTTGTGAAACGTTAGATTCGATCGAGGCCACGAATAATGGATTGTCATGTTCGTTATTTGTCGTGAATTGATCTTCTAGGCTCGATGCAAATGTTTCTGCCCTGTCGGCGTCGGAGTACACTAATCCATTTGGACCTTGTAACGGTGTGATTCTTGAGTGGGGTTTGCGAAGATTTTTGGATAATTTCCAGAAGGCTGTCTTGTCGTTATCGTTTAATGACTCTAGATAATCCATCCAGCGGTCATTGCGTAAGTCGGTGATGGCTTTTTTGACGTCAATGTTTAGTTTGTTGAGAAGTGTTTTATCCTGAGGTTGTCGATATTTTTGCCATCTTTTTCTAATGGTATTTTTGTGGCGTATTATCTGTTGGATATCGGCAGGTAGATTTGGTCTGTATATGTCGTTGTCTACAACTGTGGTTGCATTTTTTAGAGCAGTCTGTAGGATAAATGTCATTTCATTCGTGACCTGATCGAGAGATTCTGGGTCTGGAATTTTTTTATTTTAATTGTATCTCAATAGAGACGAAGACGTAAACTGGAAACTGAACATGGATGATCAAGGTGTTTACAGGACTTATGACCTGTCATTGGTTGGGTTAAGCGCACGCTTTATGTAATTACAACATTCCCCATTCCACCTTTGTTATTTGTGATCATGCATGACAAATTTTTGGAAGATGTATATATACTTCAAAATCCATATTTATCTTCACGTGGCAGTTTCAGTCAGCCATCTATGTAGATTTGGTTGCACTTGTGAATTTTTTCAAGAATTAACCTATACAACCGACCCACTAACGCCATCTATGGAGAATGATTTTCGGCATTTAGCAAACTACCTTATTAACACAATGTGAAGGCTGTTGACCAACATATTGTTAGAAGCCGCTAGGAGTATTATTCCATTCTATATGCCAAAGAATTTTGACCAGAATATTTGAAGACCAAATATTTGTGAATGTATACTTATACCTGTATACAAATCCTGGATTTACACCAAAGGGTGGTTAATTCAAATTTTAATTGTATCTCAATAGAGACGAAGACGTAAACTGGAAACTGAACATGGATGATCAAGGTGTTTACAGGACTTATGACCTGTCATTGGTTGGGTTAAGCGCACGCTTTATGTAATTACAACATTCCCCATTCCACCTTTGTTATTTGTGATCATGCATGACAAATTTTTGGAAGATGTATATATACTTCAAAATCCATATTTATCTTCACGTGTCAGTTTCAGTCAGCCATCTATGTAGATTTGGTTGCACTTGTGAATTTTTCAAGAATTAACCTATACAACCGACCCACTAACGCCATCTATGGAGAATGATTTTCGGCATTTAGCAAACTACCTTATTAACACAATGTGAAGGCTGTCGACCAACATATTGTTAGAAGCCGCTAGGAGTATTATTCCATTCTATATGCCAAAAAATTTTGACCAGAATATTTGAAGACCAAATATTTGTGAATGTATACTTATACCTGTATACAAATCCTGGATTTACACCAAAGGGTGGTTAATTCAAATTTTTAATTGTATCTCAATAGAGACGGAGACGTAAACTGGAAACTGAACATGGATGATCAAGGTGTTTACAGGACTTATGACCTGTCATTGGTTGGGTTAAGCGCACGCTTTATGTAATTACAACATTCCCCATTCCACCTTTTGTTATTTGTGATCATGCATGACAAATTTTTTGGAAGATGTATATATACTTCAAAATCCATATTTATCTTCACGTGGCAGTTTCAGTCAGCCATCTATGTAGATTTGGTTGCACTAGTGAATTTTTTCAAGAATTAACCTATACAACCGACCACTAACGCCATCTATGGAGAATGATTTTCGGCATTTAGCAAACTACCTTATTAACACAATGTGAAGGCTATTGACCAACATATTGTTAGAAGCCGCTAGGAGTATTATTCCATTCTATATGCCAAAGAATTTTGACCAGAATATTTGAAGACCAAATATTTGTGAATGTACTCGTATACTTATACCTGTATACAAATCCTGGATTTACACCAAAGGGTGGTTAATTCAAATTTTAATTGTATCTCAATAGAGACGAAGACGTAAACTGAAAACTGAACATGGATGATCAAGGTGTTTACAGGACTTATGACCTGTCATTGGTTGGGTTAAGCGCACGCTTTATGTAATTACAACATTCCCCATTCCACCTTTGTTATTGTGATCATGCATGACAAATTTTTGGAAGATGTATATATACTTCAAAATCCATATTATCTTCA